>KK351022.1:2263317-2295708 GCA_000671755.1 Glossina brevipalpis | reverse complement strand
AAAAAAAAAAAAAAAAAAAAAAAAAAAAAAAAAAAGTAAATAATAATAACCATAATAAAATAATAATAATAATAATAATAGTGTAGTTGATAAAGAGAGCATTTATAATAGCGACATTAGTTATAAATGGAAATGATTATGCGTGTAATCTGTTTGCTTTGCTCTAGCAACATAGCAACATAGCAACATGATACCGAATTGCTTTGCTATATGCAAACTCTTATATAGTATTTTGAGTTTCGTAGAATTTTATCTAAGGACTATTTGTGTTACAAAACAGTCTTTAATTTAGAACATAGTTTTGTTTTTGTTGGTGTTGCAATTTTTCTAAGAAAATGTTTTTCGTCTGATTTTTATGGAAACTTGTTTATTCTACTATGTTTCTGCGTTGCTTGAGCCACTGCTACCGTCACATTGATGACATTTGCGATTTTTACAATTGCAACTTGTTATTAGACTCTGCATGCTCGTATTGCTATCGTTGCGGGTAATGTTACCTGCGGTGGGCTGAAAATCCATTTGCGACCACTCATATCGATTGATAGTTTGGACTGTGGGTGAAATGGTAATGGGACTGCAACCGTTACTTTTTAATGTGTTTAAAGTCGATGTTGCGGTAGTAGTTTCTGCCACTAAATTTTCAAGTAACAATTGCTGTTGCTGCTGCCTTTGCTGTTGCTGATACAATGAACCAATGGGTACAGTCACCGATAACGGTGGTGTAGGTATACGTTCCATGTATGAGGATGTTTGTAGGAATGTTGTGTTTACATTGACGGTTACCGCGGAGGACACGCCCAAAGTTGTTAGTAACTGAGTGCTGGGCACAAGACCGGTCAATACATTATTACTAGAGCTACCATAACTACAGGGGGTAGTCTTTAGGCTGGATGTTGATGAGATCGGCAAAGCGGCTATTGGTGCTGAGGTCAATGATGAAGCTGAAGACGAACTTGATGCTGAAGACGATGTACTAGTTGATGGTAAAGATGAAACTGAGGACAACATTGATGTTGATGAAACCAGCGGTGATGAGCACGTCATTGATGATGATGATGTCAAAGTGTTTGGTAAAGCATTCGGAGATTTAGGGGAGCTTTTCCGATAGAAGAACTTGGTAATAACATTCGGTTTGGATTTTGTTATACTGCCGCTACTACTGCAGCTGTTGCTGCCACTAGAGCTGATACTAGCCTGATACTGAGGCAAGGCCGTAGAGGAATGCAAACCTGAGCTAGAGCTGTGTGTTGATAGCGTATAAAAATTATAATTGGACTGATCTGGAACGTCTTTGATGCTTTTATTTGGTGGCGGCTTAATATAGGATCGCGTTATTTCAGATTGCTAGAGAGAAAGAAAAAAAAAAAAAAAAAAAACAATAGAAACATAAATTCGTTAAAATTTAAAAAATAATAACTCTCTCTAACGCCCTAGGCGGCGATCATATTTAAATTAGTTCAGAATCCTATGTTGTTATGTCGCTAATGCAATGTAATTATAAGACATCTTCAAGTCGTGAATCAAAATAAATAAATGAAGAGAGAGAGAGAAAACAAAATTTCTTTCTCAACTTACTTGATAATTATTGCGTAATTGCGTGCAACGCTCCTGACCCCATTCACTGTCCGGCAGTGGTACATGATGGGGACAACATAGTGTTTGCTGTTGTTGCAGATGATATTGATAATGTTGATGATGATCATGACTGTGACTGCTCAAGGAACAACCAGACCTGCTGCTGCCACATGATTCGTCTTTAGCGAAGTGGCCGCTCCCACTGCCCGTATTACCATATTTAAGAGTTGTGGCTTCTATGCCACCTCGCGCTATATTACTATTGCTATTACAATTGCCGCCGCTAGCGCCACCGCTGCTGTTAGTCATTGAGCTAATATTGTTGTTGTTATTATTGTGATTATTATTATTGTTGCTAATACTATTAATGCCACTTGTCAAGCTGCTGCTATTATTTGGTGTTGCCGCCGTTGCTGCTGTTGTTGTTGTCGTTGTCATACGTTGTTGTGTGTGATAATTGTGATGATGTTGTTGTAGATTATCTTGTTGTTGCTGCAGTCCTTGTTGGTAGTGGGAATGTCCGTTGCTACTGCTGTCGCTATTATTAATGCCGCTACTATTGCTGCTATTACTAATGTGATGATATAATGATTGTTGTTGTTGTTGTTGCGGTTGCTTTTGGTTGCTACCAATATTGCTAATATTTTTACTAGAGGTATTATTGCAATTATTACTAGTGCTGCTAATGCTATTACTGCTGCTACTGTTGTTGCTGCGAATCACAGTTTCACTACGTACTGCCAACAATTCTCTTGCCGCATCTATACGCATTCTACAGATATATTGACCCCTGCCGTGAAATAACGTTAATACGTTGAAATAAATTTAAAAAAAAAAAAAAAAAAAAAAAAACTATTTAATATGCTTTGTTTACCTGTTATCAGGAGGTGTAGTCAATGATGTGCGGGTCGGAACGCCAAGCCGCTCCATTCCCGCGCAGCCGGCTGTCTGTACCGATAGCATCTATAATTAAAAATCAAAAATAATTTATAATCAAATTATATTGTAGATGTATAAACAGAATATAAACATTGGAAATTTTTATCAAGTTTTCCTTGAACTTAAGAAAAAAAAAAAAGAAAAGAAATTAATCGTTTTGAGAAAAATATGCTTATCACATATCATTATTATTGGTCGACATGTGGAATCAGCCGTCTATTCAAAATGTACTAAATTACTATAGAGTTTGGCAGGAGAAAAAAGCGACTTTATTACAGCGCAAGCAAAAGCTGTGTGACATAAATGATTATTTGTGAATTGAATTGAAAGCAGAGGATTTTTTGTAGCACAATTGGAATTCAAAATTGTTAAATGAAATTCACTGTTTTTTTTTATGTGTTATGCTCTTTTTTTTGTAGATGATGTATACACGAATTTTGTTTGGATTGCTTTAACATTTAAATCACGTAATTAACAAAATAATAAACATTGGCTTGTGCATGTAAATGTAAATGAATGTATATCAACATCATCATTATCATCATCACTGACAACAACAGAAATTGGTTCGTTGTCCATAGTAACGGGCACAGTTATGAAAAGAAGTGCATACAGGGCACTAGATAACAAGCTAACTGTAGCATAAAGGCACACACACACACACTTATGTGTCACAGGGCTAAGATCAGACGACTTCAAGGGTCACGGGTGGCTGATTGTGATCGGCCTGCGTGTACCTAAAGGTATATCTGTAGGTTAGCTGCGAATAACCAATAAGCAGTCCCCGACCAAGAGCGACAGAGGAGGAGGGGCGGCTGAAAAGGCCGCATAATCCTGTGAATCTTCGGCGACAGGACGAGTAAGTGCCGTCCTTTAAATAGGTGCTCCCCACTCTTAGTATGGTGGGTGGCACCAAGGGAGATAACCCGTCGAAGCCTATAGATAGGCATCAAGACCGAGCCCGGTAAGGTCTTGATTATGGCATACCGGAAAATTTACTGGAATTGACGAGTTCGAGCTGGTGGTGTCAGTATTCCGTTATCTGAGTTGGTTGAAGTGACATCCAGCTGAAATGGCTTTCGGGCTAATACTGATACCGCCACCGCGCCCTTAAAATTATGGCAAGTCTGGGAAGTACGTTCTAGGCCGCACCGTTAAGTTGGTGGTTGTAGGCCCAGTTGAGAAAGAACTCCTGGCTAATGCTGGACCTGGCACTGAACGCTAGTCTCATAAGGTCTAGCGTCAACCCACTGCATCACTGCTTGCAAAGATAACTATGGGGTCCTAACAGCAACTACACCAGCGGAACCGGATAGCGGCTTCCCAGTTGGGGTCCTTATAAAGTAAAAATGAGTACAACAAACACAAACACAACAATAACACCGACGTCTACTAGTTTGAAAAAAATCTGAGCGAGGAGAATCCCTTTAAAGCGAGTAGCAGAATGCTACGATCGCCGGTTGGCGGCCAAGCCCAGCCGCAGTCGCCTACAAACCAGCGTACAGTGTGCACGACAAAAGCGGGAGACACGACACCTTTCATAAGGCTGGGTAAACACATAGGGGCATTGGTGGATATGCTAGAGGACGGCAAAAGGCGGTCCATCAACCCATGAGGCATGCCATTGATGGCATCAGAATGGATCACAGGATCGAAAATCGACATCACCTACGTCAGCAATGGTATGGCGTTGAGATCCAGATGGTCGCTCAGCGATGATTACACAAACAGCACAGCGATCGCCAGGCCATATCCATCGATATCAAAATGAAGGATGGCAGAGGAAGCATCCGGGCAAAATCCACCGATTCAAAATGGAAAGGTGCAGCTTTCGACGAGGACGTTTTTAAAATTATTGTGCACAACCAACAGCGGCGGAACGTGCAGGAACTCCTGACGAACGCATGCGACGCCGCCATGCCACGAAGCAGTAGCGGTAAATTGAGAAGTCCATGCCACTGGTGGAACAGAGAAATAGAGTCGCTGAGGAAGGACTGCCTGAAGGCCAGAAGGAATGTATAACGGGCCAGAGGGAAACCGAACTTTGGTAACCTGCTGAACCTTCACAAAACCCTGCGTTTAAAGCTGAAGAAGACGATAAGAAGTAGCAAAAAGAAAATAGCTTCGAACGCAAGTGCCAGGAAGCCGTTATTAACCCCTGAGTTGCGGCATATAAAGCTGTAATGGAGAATATGAAAGGGCACAAACTGCCACAAGTTACTTGCCCTCTAAGGTTGAGCAAAATCGTGGCAGCACTCTTCCCACAAAGGCCGCCTTATATAGTTGCAGATTTCTTTGGCAGGGAACAAGAGCCCCCCGGTTGTTACTACGGGAGACTTGCGACCTGCAAAAGAATTGGTGACAGAAAGGTCCCAGGCTCAGACGGAATTCCCAACATCGCCCCGAAGGCAACGATCAAAAGAAGACCGGAAATATTTGCCCAGCTTCTACAACAATGCCTCAGAGAGGGAGTCTTCCCAGGCAAATGTAAGACACAGAGGCTAGTCCTGATTCCGAAAGGCAACAAGCCACTAGAGGAACCATCATCATATAGGTCTATTTGCCTTGTGGACACGATGGGCAAAATCCTAGAAACCATAATATACGAGCGTCCAATAAGAGACCCACTAAAGTCCCGCTAAAAGAAGCGGGAAAGAACTAATTGCAACCAGCCTCCGCGACTACCTAACGGTAGTCCCGCGGAGGAGAATGGTAGAAGTAGTGTATGTGGGAGGTAAGTTTACGACGTAGGCGCCATGGATGGTGAATCGTGCATGCTACTGGCACGGGCCGATAGTATCTATGAAGATTCCAATCTCCAGCTCGCATAGCAAAAAAAAAAAAAAACACACTTATGTGTAGTTACATATTTTGAGTGTACATATATACACATATACGTATGCATATTTATATGAAAATATGTGCGTTTGTTATCTTCTTATAACTAGTATTTGTTTGTTTGCTTATTTGACGTTACAAACATTTCCTTTCGGGCAAATAATAATTTTACGATTTTATTATGGCAAATACTTTAAAAAGCTTTTTGTGTGCAACATATTTTCAATTTTTATACTTACATATGGGGGGGGGGAAAGAACAAGAAAAACAAAAAAAAAATACAACAGACTAAACAATAACAACAACCGCCTGAACAACTGTCATTGAAAGGAAGTGTATGTATTTACACACATCACGTACATATATAAAAGTATGTAAAGAAACGAAAAAAATTGAAATGCTTTGTCTGTTTTGTCAGCGTGTGTGAATACAAACGTTTTAATGGTTTATGGTCTAATATTCAAATAAACACATTCATACATATAGGGAGAGGTATCGTATCGTATATATGTATATAATGACTGGTAGTAGTGGTGGTATTCTTGTAACGTTATTGTGTACATTATATGCAAGTTTAAGTAGTATGTGTGCATTTTGTTGTGTTATTGCAAAATATATCTTGTTTTGTTGATAATCTGTACACAGCACAGCACAGTATAAATACACTGACAAATAAATACCGGGAATCGCTAATTAAAACTCCCGCTTAGTCTATAGTAAATTTATATGTTGAAATCATTTTTTTTTTTTTTTTTTTTTTTTTTTTTTTTTTTTTTTTTTTTTTTTTTTTTTTTTTTTTCATATTTCTTTACATTACTTGTGTTCAAGTATCTCTTTCGATTTTTGTTATATATAAAAATATCGAAGAAAAAATATATTTCATATATATTGCATGCGTTTTACGTGTAAAATTGAGGAAAATCTAAGAAAATTCGCTTCAATAGCAGCAAAGTCTTATCGAAAGTTTCATTACATAAAATTCAAGACAAGTTGTAAATATTTGCTTTGATTTGTTTTCGATCAACATTCATAATTAATAATTCACTTGTCAACATCATATAGATAACAATGATTGATTCAATCAAAACAAAGAAGAGTTTAAAAAAATCATCAATTAATTTTGAGGTAAACCGTCTAATGAATATATCTGAGAAGGAACTCATCGTGGCTGCGATAAATACGTTCTGGTACTTTTTTCAATGATATATATATATATATATATGGTATATATGGTATATATATATATATATATAGGGAATTTTTGTAAACAATGTTGGCGAACGAGTGCATTTGCCTCACTTTGGCTTTTGGCCAAAATAACAAAATAAACATTTTATATAGACTTTATGCAATGCTTTTCGAATTGTTGTAAGGCTTTTAATGTTATTGTTATCAATTTGGGGAACCATGACAGAGAGATAAAAACGGAGACCGAGACACACCGACAAAGGCATAAAAACATACACGAATACATTTTTTGTTTTTTATTCTCTCGACGAAAATATCTATGTCGTCGCTTAGTCAGTAGGTAGATATATATTAAAGCTTTTTTTTTTTGTGCTACCCGTCGATTGAAGAAAGTTATACTGATTTTTTGATTTTGTTCGTAACACTTAAAAGTACGTAACAGAAACCGTATTACGTAGGTATATAAGCACGTGAACGTTTTAAACAGTATAATATCCCAAGTTGATTAAATGTATTCCTCCAACCGTCTGATACTTTTTTTTTTTAGGATTTTCAAGTTGTACGAAAAAGTTACTGCCTAAATGTATGTATGCGCTATCTAATGGATAAATTTGGATTTTCTTCGATATCTCTACCACTAATAATACCAATATTTTCGGTCGAGAGTATACGTTTTGATAATCTGTGAATCTTAACAAATCTGCTACAGATTCAATTGTTTGCTTTCAGATGGACGATTATGTCCTATCATAATCTGTTTGTAATGCATTAAACGTATCGTATTTACAGAATCCGGGTTTTTTAAAGTTAATTCTTACTAGTTTAACACACATTCAATGGTTGTTAAACTATTCTTATTGTCAAATGGTAAATATTACAACAACAAAACATATGATGCCCTGTATAAATGGTGCCTGTTTTACAGATATTACTGAAACAAGGCTGCCTAATCTAGATTACGAAATGAATAAGCATATATAAATTGACTTAATGACTAACTACTTTTGAGTGTATTCATTAGATCAATTTGGAAAGCCAGTATGATCCGATCATATGTCTATTGTTTTTTTTTTTTGTCAGTGGTGACTGTTACTTTTTTTTTTTTTCATCGATTTAAGTGCAAGTTTTGCATCTAATCAGATTAATTGCTACCTTTTTAAGTTGTCATATTTTTACTTAAAAAGTTATAAGGCAATTCTCTACCATTCTCACGAGCTCAACGGAAAAGAACTATATAATAAATTGATGCATTAAACCTACGAAAACTTAAGTAATAGTTCGAAATTACAAGAACGTGATTCATGATTATAAAAATGTAACGTCTTTTTCCATTCAAGCATAGAATACATTTCAAATTAAAAGAAAGTGTGCTGAGTTTACAATATATATTTCTGATAAAATTAATATTAAAATGAATGAAAGTATGTTACTTAATAGAATATTTTTGAGAAATTTTTTTTTTAGTAAACATATATAGACTAGACATACAAGGCAGACGAAAGAAAAGAAAAAAACAAGATCTCATTCAGTTGACAAGACTACCGATCGAATGTCCCTTTAACGCAAACCCTCTTTCTTAAGGAGTTCGTATGAAAAATATCTCTAAGAGCAACAGAGAAATCAATCTCTATTTTATAAAACTTTAAAACCGTTTATACGAAGACATGATAAATTTGTTTCAATACAATGCGTTGATGATACTATGATTCTATGATCTCTTGTTTCGTAGCGTTACAGCCAGAATACCAAATTTAGTATACCATCAAATTTCTGTAACCGATATAAGAAAAAAATGCCAGACTTGCGGAAGTAAAAAAACTGAGAGATTAACTTCCACATAATGTAATACAACTTTAAATTGAACTAAACAACAAAGTAAACAACAGATGCGACGCCGACAAAACATAAACAAACTTGAAACCTATATTTATATATCAATATATATATATATATATATATATATAATATATATGTATACATATATATATTGATATAAATATAGGTTTCAAGAAATATATATATATATATATATATATACGCACACTTACACACACACACACACAGACAGGCGCGCGCGAAAGAACGTATATGCACGTACACTTGTTATTGAAAAAATGTTCTCCAAAAACAACTGTTTAATTTCCTTTTGTTCAATATATACCAACGAATGCAAGAAAATGCATGCGACACTTAACACCACTTCTCGTATTTCATACCTATACATACACAAGAACGTAAACATTTTTTGAATATCTTGGCCAAATAAAGAACAAAAAAAAAAAAAAAAAAAAAAAAAAAAAAAAAAAAAAAAAAAAAAAAAAAGACGAAGTGAAAGACATGCGGAATCCAATTTGTGTTCTTTGGACTTGTTTGTTTTTGTAACCCAATGATACAATTTTTTAAATCGATGTGTGTTGTCGTGTCTAAACATGACGATTTACATTTTTATAAGGAAAGGAAGATTTTGTGAAAAATATGTTTCGGATTTAATAGCAAAAGTGTGATTTGTGCGTAATTCATTTGTCGCTACACTGCATATATATGTATCGTCGTTTCTTTACGTCTTGATACATTCCACTTTTATTACTTCCTTTAAAAAGGTGACTACTACATAGCCTCAAATGATATTTGAACTTTTTAAGGTCTAAGGGCTAAGTCATAGAATAATTTACTTTTTTAAAACCATTTCGAAACTCATTCGTGAAATTTGCATACAGCCAGAGATAGTACTTTAGCCCAATTTATGGTCATCATCGTTTTGCCGATTGGCAACTTAATAAGTTAATAAGAGACAAAGGTGCAAGTTTTCCAGAACGTCAGCAAAAAGAGTTTAAACTTTGAATTCAGGCAGCCAGTCAATAAATAAGTGATGCCACTAGTAGTGCGCCATTTTGTGTTAGTTTATTGAAAGCTTTCTTGTCATCTTTTTGGGCAAATTGCCAGTAGAAATCTCCCCATTTGACCGCGAAACATTTGTTTCGATCTTCATAAGAACTAAAGCGCTACTTAGCAAGTACCTGACTTCCCCCCTCAGCGATACAAACAAACAAATGGTAAATGGAAGTTAAGCCAAGTCTGGCAAGTAAATGATATGATATGAGCAGCATCTATCAATTGATAAGTGCTAACGTGTCATGAAGCAAAGTTTTACCGAATTATGATCATTTTTTGAACAGCGAAGCGTTTAAATCAATGAATTAATTGTTATTGATAATGTTTGAATTTATTCGCTTCATTAGGTTTTAATAGTTCAGAATATAGACAGACTCTTCTGATCTTTTCAAACACAACATCATCAGCATCATCTTCCCGTATCGATTTTCCCGTTCTCAATAACGATACGTTGCGGAAACGATTTTCTTTTGTATTGTTTTGAGCAAAATTTCACATGTGTTTTTGCTATCCTCTCCATTTGCCTTTTGCACATGTTCATGTTGTTGTACCCAACTACCGATCTACTGGATCTTCTGTCTCTCATGTAGGTGATTGGAAACAGCTTTTTTGACTAATGCTTAATTGCTTTGCGAGTTATTGTTGTTTTTGTGCATTACCGGAGTCCACTAATGCTGGCAACGATTGTGCATATTCGTACTCCTTCACTAAGTTTTCATATTCGTTATTTGCAATATCGAACTAATCATTTATGAAACGCGGAACCCGGCCTTTCACATGTATCTTTACAATGGAATATATTCATTATAAGCATCTCAAAGCAATACCTTTTCAACGTATCTCTTCCACGCGTTTGCCACTTGTGGATGGCGTAAAAAATTCTATATAATTGAAATCTTCATTGTATTTATCAGAATTATGAAACATTATATAGTTTACAGACATTGAGTTGAAATGATATCAAATTGACGACGTTGTCCGTCGGTAGTTATTAGTGTTAAAGTGAATTTGTCAAGTAATCTAATTGATATTTCAAATAAGGTGATTAAAAGCGTGTTTAAAGCGTCCTTGTTCTAAATGTAGATGTGACGTCGTAATTATGATACTAACAGATCTGATCATGGGCTTGAGTAAATAGATTTATCTATTCATTACGATCCCAGTACCAGGAACTTTTTTGCTTTCATGATGTTTCTTTAAGCAAGAACAGCGAATAGTAATGATAATATTAATTAATAATAATATTAATAATAATAAATAAATAAGAAATAATAATAATAATAATAATAATAATAATAGCAACAAATAATAAGCAATAATAATAAAAGTAATGAAAAACAAGAAATTTACATTCGGCTGCGCAGAATCTTTTATACCCACCACTTTTGTCTTACAAAAATGGGGAAAAAACTAAATTGTAATAGGTGGGCGTGGCAGTGAAAGAACTTCCAAAGTTTCTGCCAAATTTGAAGCCGATATTTTCATTTTTGCGACCAGCAGAATGTTTGCCATAGACTTTACACAAACATACAGACGGACGGACGGACATGCTAAAATCGATTCTAGCTTTGATGTTGATCAAGAATATATATATTTTGTAGGGTCTCCAAAGTTTCCTTTTGGTAATTACAAACCAAATGACAAAATGAAATATAACCTTCACCTACGGTGCTGGATATAATAAATAATAATAATAATAAAAGTAAAAAACAATAAATAATAATAATAATATGTATAAATAAATAATACTAATAATAATAAAAATATAATTGATAATAATAATAGTAAATAAATATCAATAGTTATAATAATAATAATAGCAAAAAAAAATAATGCCAATAATAAATAAATAAATAATAATATTTATAAAAAAAAAAAAAAATAAAAAAATTCCATACAAGGTTAGTATTAATTAATAATAATATGCGTACGTAAACATTTTAACCCAAATTTCGTTCAAGGAAGGCTGATTCAAGTATGGTTGCGTGTGTGTGCTCGTATATATCGAAAGTAATCAAAACAAAATGATCAGATTACAAAAACAAAAGCAAAAAAAAAAAAAAAAAAAACAAAACAAAACAAAAAATGTAAACTCTATATATGCAAAGAACGAAACGAACAACAGCTGAATACAAAACAATGTGTGAAACGTTGTGTGAATCACAAACTGAAGGTGAAAGAGTATAAACTTTCAAAACACAAACACACATATAAAAAAAAAGTGATAGAAAAATATCCTAATGAGAAAGAGTAAATTATGGAGAACACAAAAGAAATGAAAAGTTTACATGACTTCTAATAACAATTACTTTAAAGTATTGGTTAACTAAGTAAATGTGATTAGATTCTCTTAGATTGATCAAAAACTTATTTCATTTATGGGATCTCTCATACGAAGCCTTCTTCATACGAAATGTCTATCTAAAGAGGAAAGAAGTACATGTCACGAGAGAAATTTATCGTTGCTCGAAAATGATTTTATTATTATATTTTAGAGATGTGAGTTAGAAAAATGGAGATTGAAAATGTTGTTGTTGTAAATTCATTAAAAAAAGGTTCTCTTTAATATTTTCGGCTACAGCATAACGTAAAAGCATAAAACCATTATTGCGTAAGATTTTTCGCCCAAAAAAACTTCATTAATGTAAATGAAGACGGACTGTTTGTTTCGTTTGCAAAGTTTCCAAAAATTTATCATTTCGCCGAACATGAGTTGATTATTAAAAAAATTTAAAAAAAAAAAAAAAAAAAAATATATTCGTATCAACTAAAATAAAGATAAATCGCTAGCGTAGCTGTATCGCAAGTAACGGGACTTATTTCTTAAAATTATGAATAATTTTTTTTATTTAACACACACACATATTTACGTTTCCTTTACCCATAGAAAGTGTATCGAATTCAAGTGATGGAATTTCCACATTAATCCTTGCATTCAAATATATGAAATTTTAATCAATTTATTCAATAATTATACAACAAATTCCATGAATTTTAAAATATAAATTAATATTAATTTTTCATATTTAGGTTAAAAAATTCACCTATATTATTATCTTACTACTAACTGCGAAAATTTTCTTAAAACGTTACTAAATATTTGCTTAAGTTTTGGACAAAAAATTTAACCGAGGCTGCGTGCGTGCGTTTGTGTGTGTGTGCATATGTTTAGATGTTTCTGTGTATGAAATTCGTCTTTGTTAAGTTTGACGGTTACTTTTGAGAGGTTTTGATAGTTGGACTCATGCACATAACTAGGGTATATTTATAAAAAAAAAAAAAAAAAAAAAAAATTAAATCTCTTGATTTAATACAAAACTAAAGTCAGCAATTATGTACAGAATGGCTGACGCAATGCCACAACATCCACACAGTTAAACGTTGGGAAATAGTTAGTGGAAACACAGACACGGACACGGACACAGACACAGATACAGCCATAAGACATAAGCACGGAGACATTCGCTTAGCAAAGTAATCCTGGGATTTTAAAAAGCACCACAAACAGCAAGACCAACACAAAAATACATACAAACTTAAAATTCACACACAGTATAAAGTTACCGAATATAAAATATATATATATAGTAGAGATGCTTATGTGCTTGCAAACATACATACTAACACTTAATCGTATGTACATAATTTGTATATGTTTATCTTCATTTTACATATATATATATGTATACATATATATACTATATGTATATAATTATACTTATATATACTTTATATTATTTATATTTTATATGTGTATGTTATTATATATACTTTATATATATTTAAGTTAGCATTGGTTAGATAGTCTTATATACAATTTCAACATAATCGCTTCTATATACATACACAATCGTTATATGGTGTGTATGTGTGTGTGTGTGTGTGTATTCATATATGTATATACATAAATGCATAGACTAGTATTTCTAGCGTTGAAAAAGACGAGCAGATACCTGCTCTTATATAACATGTGAGCCTAAAAGCAGACTCAATATTGCACTTAGCAAGGAGTAGTAGTCAGTTTATTTCTTCTTGTTCTTCTTTTTTCCTTCCCTTTGTTTTGTTGTTTTTCTTTACTTTTCTGTCTCTATATGTAAGTATACGTAATTTACTCAACAAAAAGAATGTGAGAAGCAATTTAAAAGTCTGCTTAGTTCTTTGTTTTTTTTTTTTTTTTTTTTTTTTAGCTTCAAGGACTTTTGCTTCCTTATTTTCCTACAGCCAGACATAGTTAAAGGGAGAAAAAATACCTACAAAAAATCAAGAAAGTATGAAAAATACAACCTGAATGAAGTCTTAGATATCTGAAATTATTAATAAACCTCTAAAAAACCTCTATTTATTTTAAGCATGTATTCAATCCGTAGTGAATTTTTTAAGGCAGCATATGATATCCTTGCATAAAAATGTTATAATTTTTTTTTCTATTTTTTTAATTGTTTGCTAGCGATTAGATAAATATTTATTTTTTCTAATTTTAAAAGTTGCAATATTTCGCACAGATACACACACACACACACACACACAGAAATAGGTATTAGATACAAGAAATTCTGATTTAATAGAGACTCTATTGGAAAATAATTTTTATAGCAAAAGTAAAGATACATTTTTATTTAACGATTAATTTTTTTTATTTAAATTGTTGCTTTTTAGTCCTTTCATTAGATGTACATATGAGACATTTTTGTACACAATCCTTGCGATAGAATCTAAAGTTTAAATTTCCTATGTCAGTTTTTAGGATTTCGAGAACAGTGGGAAAGTGGAGCCCAGATTATGATCAACATAATCGTTCATCTGAGCGCACTATAAGTAAAACTGTGAAGCAATTTGAAGAAACTGGTTCTTTTCGTGGACATGCACTACATCGGCCAACACTATTGGCGCTGTTAGTGAAAGTGTCGAAGAAATTCCAAATTTATCCATTACACGGAACATTTCCATTCTTAAACTATTTTTAGCTAACATGAGATCTGGAGTTGGCCGACCATGCAGAGGGTAATATATAAGCTAATTGAGTGCTTGAATAGCGACGTTTGAATGTCGATTTTTTGCATCGAATTTTCTTCAGTGATGAGGATAATTGTTTGCTTGGTCGATATGTTAATAAGCACAACTGTCGCATCTAGAGCAGTGAAAATCCACAAGTACTCCCGAAAATACCATTTCACTGACAAATCGTTAATTGTGATCGCTAAGCCAAGATTATCAACTTTTTTTTTTGGCATGCAATTGGAAACGTGTAGTTCCAACATGAAGGTACCATAAGCCAGATAACACGCTCCGTTTTGGTATTGTTGCGTGAGAAATTTCTCAAACTCGAGAATGCTTGTTATGTACGGACAAGTCATGGAAAATTATCTCAAAAGGATCCAGTCTTCTAAGATGTCTCGTAAAGAATATTTAAATACCGTTTTTCCCCCGCAAATAATGGCGAGATCCAAGCAATATACAGAAAAAAAAAGTATGAATACGACTCAGTTTAACCGAATCCGTGGCTTGTTATTGCAACTTTTGTAGTCGAAAAAATTAAAAGCCATACGTAACAAGGATGTAAATAAGTTTTAAGCGATATACAAAAAACGACGTCACATACGATTATAGCATTACTGTACCATCGTCGTTAGATTGAGATTTTCAATATTTCTCATTTTGAGTGTTTTGAATAGATTGTCGAGTTCTAGGGTTTAAAAGACGTAAATGTATGCGGAAAACGTTACACTTCCTGCTTAATTCGCAGGTTATTTCTTCTGAATCGTAGTGAATAATAAACAATCGATGCACTTTGATATCCAACGTGCCATGATGCGAGTCATTAACGTCGATGATAGAGATAAATATTTATGGCGTCTGCCATAATGATGAGGACGCTGTAAAATCTCACTTAAATCAGTTTTTGCCCGAAAAGGATCAGACTTTCTACGAGCATGGAATTTTCAAGTTGTCAGAGAGATGGCAATAGGTCACCGAATAAAATGAAAAATACATTATAGATTAAACTTCATTCCAAGTAAAAAAAAAAAAAACCTTTTACTTTATTGAAGAAATCGGTAATTACTTAGTTGCCAATCCAATACTTTAAGTAACGAATTCTTTGCTGTTTTTATGCATTAAGGCCCTAAGTTTTCGAAAACAAAAATCTTTAAAAACTCATCTATTACCTTCCCTCTAATGTTTTCTGCTTATGTCCGAAGATTAGCTTCAAATGAAAAAAAAAAATGTCTCCGATGCGTCTAACACGTTTGAAAAAGTGCTACAATCAACGATCAGGTAATAAATTTAAAATTATTAAACATTTCTTCTAAATTTACCTCAACTAGCAAATCCACTCACTTATGACTTTGTTTTTTCTGATATTCTTTTAGCCTTTTATCTAACATGGAAACTAATTTGTTTTCATATCTACATATAAAGAAATCAACTAAAAGTATATAGAAAGGTTATCAAGTTAGGAAGTTCAAAACAAATTTAACTTTAATTTAATTCTCATGTATTTTATAGAAGATCTATGGGATAAGCTGAATAGAGGTAAAAAAAAAAAGGGTGATTAACTTACGGATACAGGATGTTCCGGCTCACTTCTTAAAAGTGTCTGATGTTCTTCTGGCGCTAGCTGTATGCCTAGAGCCAGAGCACCAGTTGTAGCACTCAAAATAGTTATTGTAGCGATTCTTTAAAACACTTGCTATTTGTTAATGCGTTGGCTTTCCTTTGCGTTGCTTTGGTTATAACTTTTTAAATAATTTGCTCTTTTGATCAGCGCGGAACTACTGTTTGTTGCAGTATGTCCCTAGTATAGTAACAATAGGAGAAAACCTAAAATTGAGAAAGAAAAAGGAAAGAATTGGATAATGAATGATAATTAACAGCAATTAACAAGATACAGTTGAGAAAATCAGTTAATAAAATAAAAAAAAAAAATAAAAAAATAAAAAAACAGCCCTAACATAAAATCGTAATACATCAAAACAATGATAATGATAATAATAATAATAATAATAACAATAATGTTAACACACTTGATGCAACAATGTTGTCTGCAATTAATGACGAATTGGCAGTAATGTTGAACAATTGCTGTGATGAACATTTTTGTGGTCTGTGGCGTGTTATTTGCACAATTTCATTGCGACAAGTCACGGTTGGTAAATTTTGATAAATGCTTCTACGTACTCGACTTTAAAACAATAAATAGACTAATTTTGTTATTCAATATGCATTAGAGATTTAATTTTAAAAAAAAATAAAAATAAAAAAAAAAATTCTCATCATTTCGAGTCGTTTTTTAAACTGTCTGTTCAACTTTTGTTTAACTAATAACTGATATAGAAAATTGAAATTTAATACATCTTTTATCTTTCGCCATTTTTCATATGTTAAGTTTTGAAAATGAAAAAATAAAAACTCTTGCAAAATATCTATCAAAAAAACTTCAAAGCGAAAATCTATTCAAAACCTACGGTTATTTTAAAATATTTTTTATTACTAACTAACAAACTGTATCTATCTATCTACGTAGTTTGAATATTTTGCTGACTACTGCTACTGTCAATATGACGCTTACAGAATTAGCGTAGCATTCCTTTAAGGTAAGAAGGGTGTTCAACGTTTGTTCTAAGATTCATATTAGTTTTTTTTTTTTTAATTTCAGAAAGTAATGTTAACAAATTCATACTTTTGTATGTGTAAAGTTGTTTAATAAAATAGTTGCTGTAGGTGTTGATTTAAAAATACATTTTTTATGTTATTTTGACGGTTTCATTGCCACAATACAAACTGTTGTTAAATAAAAAAAAAAAAAAAAAAAAAAAAAAAAAAGATTGGTTTCACTTCGAATCTATTATACCCGTCTACGATTGAAACGGCCAATTCTTATAAACTTTGTTATCCTAATTGATAATCCGGTTCATAAAAATGCAAGTTAGCTTTGCTTTTCTTAATAAAAGATAAAATGATATATTGAGATATATTGAATATTGTACAATATCGTAATGATAAGTGATATACACCTAATAAACCTAATGCCTTTACGTCCACGATCCATTAGTAAAAACATGTAAGATCATAAAAATCGTATGCTTGACACTTTTTGATGCTTCAATTAATTCTAAATAAATCAGAAAACATTTAAAGATTAGCTCTTGTTTACTCCGATTTAAACTTTTGATTAATTCTTTATAACTTTGCGACTATTTTAGATATAATATGCCTTGAAACTGCCTGAAAAAAACTGTATAACTTTTTTTTTGTTGTAATTGAGACGAAGACAAAATCCCGCATTAACCTCATATGTTAATATAAAAAAAAAAAAAAGCATATCACCTGTATTTGCGCAGCAAAATTGGCGTTCAAGATCAAGGACTTGGTTCTAGTAATGGTGCGAACAATCTTCGTAATTTCATAAACGCAAGAGAACATCCAATATTTGTTGAAGTTCCAATTATCTTCTAATCTGATTAAGTTTTCATTTTTTCATAATATTTGCAGCACCCAACGAACCCAACACTTAACAAGGTTTAAAGACACTGTAAAGTATATAAGTATTTTTGATATTGGCGTGAAATTCTCAAATGATCTCGAGATGTATGTCCGTGTCAGTCTGTTTGCGCTCGTCTGAACTTCAAATTTGGCATAAATATTGAGAATTCTTGTACGCAATTTGATATTGAAAATAACCCAAATCGATTAAAGGACGTGCCCATAACAAAGTCTAAACTAAAAATTTTGACTTTTTACTCATAAACTATGAGAGATAGACGACTGAAATGTTCGAAAATTATTGCACAGAAGACCATTAGGGATCCAAATACTTATGTGTACGAAAACAGATAAAATCGTCTATACCCACAAAAAGTTATAAGTGGTTAAATTTTCATTTTCTTTTTCATTTTTTTTTTTTTTTGACATTTTCTGCTTATTATTCAGAAGATAAATGAGACACAATGTTGAAAATCAACTTTGCTAAAAATGCTGAATTCTTTGTATATAGTGATTTTTTAAATAATATTGTTACGAAAACTGCCTTTCGTGTTTTACCTTTAAGGCACAGTTCGTATCGCTAGATCGCGAATAGCTTGGAATTTTGGTTATTTACAATTTCCTTTATTTATTAAGAAGTATTTATAATCTCAATTATTTTACAATTTATTACAAAGGAATTATTTCCTTCAACACTTAGTTACTTCTCAAATATTATTTATCGATTGTTTGTTTTAAGCAAAATGCTCTGCTTATAAACCCTATGAATATTACAAAATCTGCATACCCTTCTGCTATACCTGCGAATATGTAGTTTCATTAATTCCATTCCAGACAGATTTCGCACGAATTCTCTATCAAGTGTTGCTTTTATTGACAACTGCAAATATCTTTTTTTATGATCGCGATAGGTATGACATTTAAAGGAATTTACTCTCTATAGATTTATCAAATTTGTTGTAATTGCCTTTTATTAGTTTATGTTTTTTGTAACAATATAATGTAATAATATCAAGTTTTGTTGTTATATAGAAATTCTATATGAAAATAATTTTTAATAGACTTACAACGCGGAAAGCTATAATTGGAACACTTTAAATTAAAATGTGGGTGGCGAATGTCCGCTTTAATCCATTATTTTTATTAATGTTTTGGTTTAACTCGTGTAAATAAATCTCTAAAAAATTAATTGTTTACTGCTTTCCTATTATTATTAGTTACATTTTTATTTTAATTTTATTGTTTTCATCATATTCTCTTTATTTATTTGCTGTATAGGAGAAGTCGCTTTTGACATGAATTAATTATTAATTTTCTGTTAACTCAGGCAATAAATTGAGGGAAAATATTTCATTTAATTTCAAGCAATGAGATAAAAATACACAAATATTTTTCAATTTATTTTAAAATGGTATTTCTCTGAAGGCAAAGGTTTCTTTTTAGGATCTTACAGGTGATTTCTTTTAATTTTGCAATGCCTAGGGAAAGACTTTCTTCTTCCATAATAGTTTTCAATTAATCGTTGCACGTTTTAATTCTGGCAACACTGAAGAAAATAACTCTGTTAGAGAGATTGTTTATTGAAAATGTTAAGATATCAATATAATGTTTACATAGATCATGTGTGTTTTCGGCGTTTTCAGATATTTCCTTATTTTCAACTTTTTGTCGCATACTGATATGTCAAGATAAAATATGATAAAATCGTGTTCTCAGTGAAAACATTCTCAGGTACATTAGTTTACCCGCATGTTTTTTGTGCTACATTAATATTTTAAATTTCTAGTACTAGAATTTAAAATTGGATTGTAATACATTTTAGATAATTGTACCCTACATTACTTGTGTTATGGAGCATTATAAGTTTATATGAATATGTTGTATCATATAGAAAGTCTCTGCGGTTTTTGCCACTAGGTGGCATTGATGCCTCATATATCTGGCAACACTCACCTGATTGTCTCAAACGAACATGTGCTTAAATAGTAACATTTCAGGATCCATTTTTTATGAAGATAGTTTTCTAATACTTTGCTTATCTAAAAAGTTATATTGATTTGAAAATGAGTGAAATATTTGAAGAAATACGCTATGTGAAGCTTTTTTATTATGAAAAAGGTAAAAAGAAAAAAATTCGTGGCCTATACGGTACTGTGAGTGAACGAAAAATCGAGGAGAGATTTGCTTGCTTTCATTCTGGAAATGTTGATATCAAAGATGCATCTCGCTCTGGTCGGCCAGTCACTGAAAAGGTCGATGAAATTTTGCATCTGCTGGAGCAAGACCAACACCCAAGCTGTCACGAAAACCGCGGAAGCACTACACATCAATCATACGACAGTTTGAAATCATTTGAAAAGAGCAGGCTATAAAAAGAAGCTCAAAATGTACCAAAAAATCCGCCGAGAAATAATATATCACCCAATATGTAAGACTGAGAAGGACATAAGATTTTATTATACCAATCGATTGAGAAACATTTTCTGAATCTATTTAAAACTGTCTGATGGCCCTTCAACTAGGTTTGCAGTCAATGTACAGATCGTAATTTTTGAGATACTTTAACGAAATTTGGTATATTAACTTGTTTTGGCCTAAAGACGACACACGCTGTTGAAATTAGATTCCATCGAAACATTTTCGCGACCAAGCTTCTTATAACGAGCCATTTGAAAACGGCATTTATGTGACAAAAATTGGTAAAAATTACTTTTCTAGTATATAAAATAAATTTGAAAAATTTGGATCGAATGGGACCATTTTTTAAACCACCTCCTATATAATCTTTCTTCTGAGAAGTAAGCCTTTATATGGTAAAAAAAAGTCCATTTTTTAATATATTATGATGAAAATGAGTCTCCAATAGTAATTTGATATAAAAAATAAATTTCACTGAATTTGGACCATATAGATCTATTTTTTGGAAATTATCGCATAGAAATGCGCTTAAGAAAAGTAAGCCTGTACATGGTAAAAAGTATCAAATTTCAATATTTTACGATGGATATTAATCTTTAATAGTAATTTACTATAAAAAGTAACTGCATCGAATTTGGACCATGTAGGTCTATTTTTTGTATAGCATCACAATATATTTACAATTTTTTATGGTTTCTCACGAAAATAAAAGAACAATTACGTTAGGCAGAGTGATTTAGAATATGTCCGTCTTGTCCAATAATAATAGTTTTTAAAGTTTTTTTTGAATCTGTTTATATAGTTTGCATTGTAAAATGCTAATAAATAATTTACATGATTCGAATTATTTTCATAAACCATATGCAAGAGTATATTCTAATTCTTTCATATATATTTTCTCATTAATCATTATTTTTCGATATGCAGAACTAAAAATACTGTCAATTTATGCAGAATTTGCAAATGATGCCAAATTTTTTTGCTTTATGGATAACAATAATAACATAGTAAATAAAAACGTTTGTTATTATAAAAGAAAGAGCGGAGAATGAAAAAATTTGTGGAAGACATAACAAAAACTCGTGAAAAAGAAGCTTGAATAAGACGGAAAATATTCGTCTAAAAAGAAAAATAAATTTAAATGAGAACGAAAACCATTAAATATTTTTATTAGTTAATTAAATATTTAAATATTTATTTTAGCTTATTTAGTGAAGTGAACTTTTTTCCGCTTAAGAAAGTCCGACATTTCTTTATATATTTCTAAATTGTGTAAAAATTAAAAATCGGAAGAAAAGTCGAAATTTTGGGTATTCCAAGATTGACCTAGCGTGTGAAAATTTATATGAACCGTTTAATTAATACTAAAAGTGAAGAAGCGACGAATAGGTGGTGTTGCTGTTCAAAAAATAAAAAAATACAAATTAAGGCCTCTGAGCTATATCCTTTATTTTCTAAAGTTTATTATATAAAATGAATTAAAAAAAAAATGCTTAATTCTAGCCATTATATGTTAACTAACCTTAGCTACAGGTCTAAAGAATTTCATATTAGATTTTCAAAAATATTTCTTAGGAAAATTAAAAAAGGAATTCTACGTATTTTATTCATTTTTCAGGGAAAATATAATATTGATTCATCTAATCAAACCTAAATGTCTCGAATGTTTTTTTTTAATTTCTTACGTATTGAATCGTTCATAGAAAAGATGACGACCTTGTTTCGATCAATGCAAATTAAATAACAGAGACAACTACTTCTTACGAATTTCATTGAATCCTTTTAGCTCATCAAGCTAAACTATGGATAATCAAGTAGAAATTTATTTATTTATTAATCTCTACTATAGAAAAAGTAGTTAATTCAGTGTTCGTTATTTAATTCTTTTTAGTTCAATCAATTGTTATATTAGTAAGAGTTTTCAATTTACTTTCTTGAGATTGACCGGAGAGCTTCTGGCGACTATCTATGACTCTCATAAATATTATATTTATACAGATATCATATGGATTACAATAGCAGCAAATAATAACCGATTGCACGGCCTAGACGTGCGTCATTTTGTGAATTTTCTTAAAAACATAATACTGCGTTTATTGCTCCAAATATTTCTATTTCACGTTGTTTTGTTTATATTTCTGCCTAAGTGATGGTCGCCCATACTTTCTTTCGTTTCGCGTCTTTCATCTCTTTTGTCTGACATACAGTTTCTATTCCTTTACATTACGAATAAATTTATATACACACTCATACACATATACATGTACATTTGGTATGTGTTTTTGCATTGCCTTTTGTTTTTGTTGTTCTTGCTTATATGCCCAGATAAAAAAAAATTTTTTTTTTTTTTTTTTTTTTTGTAAATTTTTTCTTTATTTTTNTTTTTCTTTATTTTTCTTGTTTGTCTGCTATCTAGTCTAGACAGACTTTGTTATGTGTTTATATTAAATTTTGTTTAAAAAGAATGTCTTTTTTTTATTTTATTTTATTATTATTATTATATTTTTTTTTTTTTTTTTGTGAAACAACCCCCGGAAAATATTCTCATTTTTCTTTTATGGACTTTTCTACATCTGTCTGTCTATTGCCAATATTTTTGAAATTGCAGAGAATTGAAAAAGAAATCTAATCGCGCAGAAGGACCAATTTCTGAATTTCCAGATCGACTTCACTAAAAACAAGCGACGAGCGATAAAAATGTAAAAAATCTCTTAGCAAAAATCTAGGAAAATTTTTACATTTTAAAGAAAGTGCTGTTTCATCAAGACAAATCAATGATGGCAAAATTCCATGAATTGGGCTTCGAATTGCTTCACCAGGTCTGGCCCCTCGGCGACTTTTTCCTATCCTCAGACCTCAAGAGGAGGCTCGCTGGAAACTTTGCGCAAAAATATTGCTTCACTAAAAATGCTGTCAAATTTATACACGTCTCCTTTAAAGGTTAGGGCTAACTAAAAATTATATGGATTTAATACTAGTAGCGCCATCTATGTGTCAGCCTACGAACTTTTTAACCCATCTGTTATATGTATGATAAATATTTAATATCATTTCAATGAGTTGAGCGTATTAAGATGATAATGTAAATTGTATTGTAATGTAATGTAAAGTAATCTTTACAGGTGTGATTCTGTTCTCAAGATATCAAATGATTTGCGGGTTTTTACGCTTAAAAATGTAAAAAAAAAAAACAAAAAAAAACAAAAAAGTGAATTTTCTGAAATTTTTGTTATATAAGTAAGTCATAAGTAACAATAATTTTTATAGAAAAAAAATCAGTAGATTGTTTTTGGTTAAAATGGAATAACTGTTCGCACTTGGAAACAATAAAGAAAAGGCAAAGAAATAAACTGAGCTCTTAAGAATTCCAGGGCATGAACTGTGCAACGTCTTTATAATGTTCATAACTGTTTTCATGACACAAAAAAAAAAAAAAAAAATTCTTTTTCAACTTTTTTTTAACGGCAACTCTTTAAGGTATATTTTTGAAGTATATTTATTTAGATATTTAATACGAACACCAAAAGAAGATCCAGACCTACATTGAAACATTCAGATATATTCGGGTGAAAAGAGGTTAAATTTTAATAGACAAAAAAGTTATAATGATCTCTTAGCATCTCTTGTATATTCATTTTCAGACTTAAGAGGAGCTTAAGATTACAAAAAGATCTAAGTATTCGCTATAAGTACATTAATCTTCATTTCTCTCTATCCCAAGACTTATTGCATATTGCATGCATCAGAAGTATGTAATTTATATGTTGTTGTTACTATTCTCTACAATAACTCTATTGTAGTGTATACATATATATATATATATTTCGTTTTTATACCCTGGAAAATATTATTTTTTTTTTTTCGTTGTCACCTATACCATAATACATAGGCAAGCCATGTGTAACAGATTCGAGTATGTAAACATCAACCATATTATATAATTCCAAGCAAACAAATTATTTAGTTACCAATATAGCCAACAACGGGAAGAGAGAAAAGGGGAGATAAAGAGAGAGAGAGAGAGAGAGAGAGAGAGAGAGGGAGAGAGAGAGAGGGAGAGAGAGAGAGTGAGAGAGAGAGAAGGAGGAAGGGGGGGGAGAGCGAACAAGATAAAAAATGAAAAGTAGAAAAAATTTATTTGTCGATGTTTATACAAATAAATAAACAATACAAACATTATCGCATAGATATTACATAATAAAACGATCAGTAACTCACCGGACCGATATATATGTATGGATGGCTTGAGTAAAAAATATCATATCGCGCGTTTCTAGAAAATGCAACCACTTAAGTGACACCTGAAAAAAATTTCATGTCATATCGATTATGTGTTTACGACATCAACTAATTCTAGTGGTGTTACTTTTTTATTATTATTGAAAGAATAGAAAAATTTGAATTTCGTCTGTCGATTAAACATTGCTTTTGAGTGGCATGAAATTACTAATCAAACTTCGAGCATTTACATGCAGGGTTTTGATAATTCTAAATGAAATTCTACAAACACTAATGTGTTTGTTCAACTCTTTGGACGCTCAAAAGGAGTGGTGACACTAGAGAACGTCAAAAGATTCCCGAGAGTTTTTCTGAAGTTGCCAGGGAGAGGTAATGTCGTGAATATATATATATATATATATATATATATATATATATATATAAAAGTCAATAAAAGTCATTGTAAATTCTATTTTACATAAAAATTTGCGGTTGAGAAAGTCATTTTCTAAATGCACAAATGGAAAAAAGTTAGTGATTTAAAGCGCTTATAAGATAGCATAAACTGAACTTCGTATTTGTGCCACGCCCACCGTATATTCCTGATTTGGTTTCCAGCAAACTGTTATCGGTTTGTAAATCTCAAAAGCATGGGCTAAGAGAAAAAATAATTGGATCAAATTATGAGGACATTGAAGAAACTGAAGCCTATTTTGAGATCTGAACAAATCTTCTTATAAAAGATGCTCGAATCGAAATGTTAAAGCAGCATTGGAATGAATGTATTTCTTTTAAAGCAGACTACGCCGGCAAATAAGGTTGAATTTTGGAAAAAAAAAAAAAAAAAAAAAAAAAATTTAGTCCCAGAAATTATTGATTCATATATTATGTATGAAAATGTATACTACAACTATATTTACTTGCGAAGACACATACATGTCTGTGTGTATGTATGTGTGTGTGAGTGTTTATGTTTATATGGAATAGTATATATAAAATAAGCACAATATCAAAAACAGCAACAGCTTCATAGAACGGGGTCAATGAGTCATTGACCGTTTTAATACAAGAATTATACGTATGCACATAGAAAATAAAAGCAACGACAACAAAAGAGTCTAAAACAAAAATAAAAACCCTCATGCAGTAACTTTTTTTTTTTTTTTGCATAACATACGAGTATTTGCCTATATTTATGTATATAAGTATAACCAGTTGTTTGAATGCGTCTACAATGTAAGAACTACTTTGTATATAAAATAGTTTGGCGCAGCTTTCCATTGAAAAGTTGGTTGTTTTTCAATATTTTCTTCAATGGTTAAGTTTCCCTTACTCGTACATATTTCTTTAGACACCTGCCTACAACTAACAAACGCACATATTCATACATACATACACATACATACATACATACACATACATATATACACATACATATATATATATATATTATATATATATATATTATATATATTTATTATTCATTTTATAATGTAATAATTTATAGAAAAAAGCTATAATTTTATTAAAGAAATCGGAGCAATATACAAACAATGATATATAATGCACAGGCTTATATAATATGATTATCAAAGAAATTGAAAATTTATTCCAACACATTCCATCGCGCAATACGCATACGCCACAATGTGAAAAGAGAAAAGCAAAAGAAAAGAAAATAAAAAAATTTATTTTAGAAAAAAAAAAGGAACGAAAACAATCTGCAAAAGCAAAAAAGAAAAAGAAAAAGAAAAGAACAACAGATATATGAATTTCAAGAAAAATGTATGAGTAACATTTTCTAACTTGAACTAGAGAAAGAGTAGTAAGTCACGTGCAGAGGCGGACTAAGGCTGATAGGTACCTTGAGCGCAAAAAAAAAAAAAAAAAAAGAAATGAACACAATATTGAATCCATTTATAAGAAGACAATAGATATTATGCTGCTGCTGCTGCTCCCCCATGCGGCTATATACTTGCACCTATATTTGATAGTTTGTATTTTGGCAACCGAAAGGTGCTCTAATCAGACTTATTTATTACAAAATTGAGATAAACAAAAAAAAAAAAAAAAGTCAAAAATCAAAGTAATTTCTTTCGCTTATCTATTTGTCAAAGCTAAGGAGAGAAAAGTTGTAAATTAAGCAAAAAAACGGAACGTTATAAACACATTTAAAAAAAAAAAATTTTTATCGATCCTTACGCTTAACGTTTATATTTTACATACATTTCGATTTATTTATAACAATCAAAAAAAAAAATCTTGAAATTTCGAAAAGATAGACTTCATGCATCGATCAAATGCCGTTAGCAACCGCAAAACTTAGTATCACGTATTCTAGTAGATGAGAAGCGCAACTATTCAATCGGCATACCAGACTAGAATTCCCGATAGTGCCGATAGACTATTACGATACCATTATACTTTAATTACGACTGATGGTGTGGCTGGCAGACAGCTATATCGAATACTCGATCGGTACACTTACTAATCGCATATATACCACCGCATATAGAGTCACCCTACATCTATAGGGAACATCGTTTAAAATGATGGGTCATCAATAAAGAAAATTGTATCAGAAATTGTTCTGCGGAATTTTCATTTTACCAGTTCTTTGGTGTTTGTCGATTATACAATTAAAACGGCTTCAATCATCTCTGTCAAGTATTTGACAAATGCATAAATCAGACATTATCTTGACATTAATCAATTAGCTGTTTCGAAACAATTTAATTTGAAAGTTACTCGTGCGTGCATAGGATAGGAAATACGATATAAACATATAATAATATACCGCGATAAGAAAAGCAAATTCATTTTCATATAAATGATAAGTTCAATGTATTTCGTATATAAGATATGTGTAAAAATATTTTTATTTTTATTATTTAAAAGTAATGATAAAGACTATCGGTAAGAACAGATTCGACTTAAAACGAATATAATTTCTATTCTATTTTCAATACATTTGTTGTCGAGCTAACAAAATATTGATTAGTATATGTAGGTGCATGACGTTGCGTCTGGCAAATATAGAATGCAAGTGTGTAAACAAAAGCTACTAATATATGTATACACATGTATATATATATATATATATATATATATGTTTGTATAAAAATAATGAATAATTCGGTTTGCTTTATCTTGTTTTCGTTTCACTTGTCATTAAAGGTCAACATTATAGTAAAATATACTAAAATTGTCTGCCTATGCAAATACAGTGTACAGCACAAGTTATCATGCAACCTTTTGATGTTAATTGGCATAGATTTCGAAAATCAATCATAATTTTTGATGAATTTTTTAAGCGTAAATATTTATAACTTTTTTATAGGCATGGCCCAGTTTGTTTTTGATTTGTTTTTTGAGTGTTACATTGTGATATTTGCATTAGTTTTATTTTTTTACTTGTTTTTTTTTGTTTTTTCTTTTTGTTTTTTTTCTTTTTGGTGCATCAATTTGTCGACACACACAAAGTCTACAATTTAGTTACGGATAAGTAGTAAAGTCTTCGAAAATGTTAAAATACAAGTACGGTAAACGCATTGGCCTTGGCCCCATTTTTACTCAAGTGAATAACTCGAAGCCGACAAAATATTTACTATTTAGTGTCATATTTATACGCTGGATTTATATGAGACCGTAGGATCATTTAACTGTTTAGTTTCTATTAAGATGTTTATTCGTATAATGATTAATGTTTTGTATTCCTGTACTTATTTTATTTTTAAAAACATTTATTAACAAAAGCATTAGAATTTTTCACAAGTTTCCCGGGGCATATATAGCGGTAAGGTAATACTTTTTGCGAAAATTCCGCTTAAAATGAAACAGCCGGACAAATATTATCTTTGGTCGTGGGTACAGAGATTTTTCTTTCATGAAAAATATTTAAAAAAAAAAAATCAAATTTTACCTAACGTAGACGTTCATGCATGTTCATGAACATTTTATGTCTAAAAACTTTGAATTTTTTATATCCCTCTCTTCTTCTCTCATCGGTTTACGATGTGATGTAATTTTTTTAGTACATAATTTTTGTTTTCTTTTGTGTCTGTGGCTACGTGTGCGTATAAGTATTTTTCTCGTTGTATTTCTACTTTTAATATATAATGTATGTATTTGTTTTGTTGTTGGTATTGTAGCTTTTAATTGCTGTCGGTGTGTTATACGTGGCGTATTGGTTTGTATGTCCGTGGAAATGAAGACGGTTTTGTATACTTTACAGTTGTTGAGTTTGTCTGCTGCTACCGTTGAGTCGTTTTCGTTTTGTTTTACATTTTTATTTATTTATTTATTTTTTTTTTTTTCTCTTTATTTTTCAACTGACTTTTTCATCCCTCAGGGTTTGTCTATTTTATTTTTTTTTTTTTTTTTTTTTTTTTTTTTTTTTTTTTTTTTTTTTTTTTTTTTTTTTTAACTTTCACACACATAGTCTTGTCTGTCTATCGTCTGCTTTCTGTCTATTTTATCCACCTGCTAAAGTGTTTGTTATGTATTTTCCTTTTTATTTGATTTTCCTCTTCGTATGTGTTTCATATTCATTTTGTTAAAAGTTTGCATTTAAATTTATATTATTCATTATACATAAAATCTTATTAGAAGTTTTTCACAACGTTTCTCTCTATCAATATGCAATAAAATATGATATCGCGACACAGGAAATTTAAGGCCGTTCCAAATTGCTATATTTATACTAGGGATACAAGAGTTATGTGGGAATAAAAGCGCTACCGTTATCTACTTAGATGCGTATTATTTAGCATTCAGGATTAAGACTATTTCTTCTTCAAATTTATTTTTGTAAAGCATAAAAAAGGGCAGAACGACTGACTGCGTTTCATTGGGATCAGAAGAATCTTTAATATGGAGATAAGGTTGTAAACATTGTACGCCTTTGAACCGCATATAACACTTTATGGCTAGAAGGAGCAAAGGCTCATTAATAAAGCCAGAGTTATAGGAATTTCATTTTTTTTTTTTTTTTTTTTTTGCGAAATTAGACCAATTGAATTTTCCACGTTAATCAGGAACTAACATATTTTCTATCGACTCATCGCTCCCGCACGAAGAAGGAATCAAAACACGGAAGTCACATGGAGACCGAATGTAGTTTAACTATCTAAAGGTTAGTGTGACCAACCTAGCTGGATCTTAGCTGACAACCGGTTGTTTCGGTTCAAATTACCCCATGTTATTCCATCTTGCACTTCGGCAGAAATCTTCTGCCAATTTAGTTTAAATAGATTCTTCCATCCCATCGAGCAAATGCGATGAGAGCCCAAAATGAGATTCAAATTTGAGTTCTAATAGGTAGTAATTTGGTATACAATTTTTAATTTTACCTAACTTGGACCATATGGGTCTATATTTTTGCAAAAATAATGAGACTTTCACAAGAAAAGTGAATTTTGTTAGGGCCATGGAGAACGTGGTATAGCTTTTCATTTTTTATAAAGGAAATTAACGAAGAATTTTAATTAGCAGAAGTTGGCTTCATATTGTTAGTGGGACTGCTACTGGAAAAAGTTTATATCTGCGCTGGCATTTTTGCAAAATTTATAATTTCTGGTCGAACTTCTAAACTCACGTAAATAATCCATTGCCTTATTAATATTTTAAATTATATTCTGGTTCACTTAACTAGTAAATGTTAAATGATTTGCCCCAATCTAACAGCCAACCGAGCTTGTTATAATATATAGTTTTATGTTTTGAAAAATTTATTTAAAATATTTTTTTTTTTTTTTTTTTTGCAATAAATTTCTTTTAAAACTAAATTTATTTTTTTGTAAATTAAATATATTTCAAGTTCACTATCATTAAAGTTTGAAATTTGAAAGAGAACTTTTTTTTAAAGTAATTGGGATCAAATCGAGATTAACATAATTCAATTATCGCTGATGTATAATTCAAGTTAAGTAAATAAAAAACGAAATCACACACATAACGACTAACCTCGACATTAATTGAAGTGTCTCTAGATTTAAACAATGTATACATCTATTCTCGAATGTGAATACTTCTTTTCGTGGAATAACGTTTTTTTTTTGTAATCAAATTCATTCAATTAAAAAAAAAAGTTACTAGTCATTGCGAATGCTTTATAATCAGTAGATATTTGAAATAAGAAAAAGAATATATTCGATATATATTCGATATATATTCGATATATATATATATATATAGATTCGATATATATATATATATATATAGATATATATATGGATGCGTTCATCCAAGATAAAGCGGTCTAATTGATTTACCAAATATTGTCAGCACAATTTAAGGATGTAGTAAAGTACAGATATTTTCGATTGGCGTGAATTAAAGAATCCTGTTTACCCGTCTCCATTGTCTTGAATTTTCGTTGAAATCACGATTGCGATTTACTTTCGTCTGAAAAGGAAATTTGTCCTAAGATTTTTCCTTTTTATTGACACCAATTCAAGCTCAAAAATCCGCAAAATCATTTCAAGTATTCGCCCAGAATTATCAATTAATCGCATGTATAATAGATAAGATAGATTTTTCGTGCCGCCATTATGTCTATACTTCGACATTTTTCACAAATAGAATAAAAATATGATTTCAAATACTATCTCTTACTGATCTTCGCTTTATAGTCCAACAAACGATATATATACATGCAATAAGCAAGCGTATATATATATATATATATATAAAATTATGTTAAGCTTGACTGGCTTGCTTAAATCTGCCTGTGGGTAAACTTGTGTATGATATTTGATTAAAATGCTGAGCAATTCGAATCACTTGATGTAAAGCGTTTAGTATTTATATTTTAATTCTTATTAATATTAATATCTCTCAGAGACGATTGTAAAAACTTTAAAAGAGTTATCAAAAATTGGTAATGAAGCTTAGTCTAAAGCATCACGCGATCTTTTATTAGGGACAATTTATGAAACAATTAAAAAATTTCAAATTTTTAGGTCACAATTTAACAAAAGAGTGATTGGAATTTGGTTAGACTGTGAAAACATTTACGACCAAGTTTTTTTTTTTTTTTCATTTAATAGACAATTTTGAAGTTGTGATCAAAAATATTAGTTAGGCTGGCAGTCAAAGCGATTTCGATACCATCAAGATGATATATGCGTCTAATAAATCCCACGATATTAATTAACAATATTCTAATATACACTAAAGATAGTATTAGTTTCTTTTCTTTTCATATATAAAATATTATAGTTGATGATGGATATGGCCAAAACACGAAATATCGTCCACAGAATAATATAATATATTTAACATAACATACTCGAAAAGTGAATTGCAAATTTTTTCAATTCTATTATACTATAAGAAAAACATAACCCAAGTTTTTGATTTTTTTCTAACTGTAAATGGACTTATTTAGTAGCATTGTTTATATTAATATATTCTTTAAAAAACAAAAAAAAAATAGTTTTGGATTGAAAAAAATTTAACAATTTCAAGTAATTATAAAGTCTTGCGGTAATATCCAATTTATTTGCTTAAACAGCAAAATAAATAAACGATAAACTAGGACGGGCCTTAATTTTCTAACATATACGTGAATACATACGCGCCCATGGCTTTGTGTATAAAAACATATAAAATTAATTAAGGGAGTATATAGACGAATACGCATTTAGGCTTACATATATATATATATCGCTGAAGTATAAGATACATATATATTGTGATAAAGAGCGTTTGACGGAGGGAAAGAGGGTTACAGAGAAGGACATATAGACAGACGGAAAGATAGAGAAAGAGAGAAAAAGAGAGAAAAAGAGAGAAAAAGAGAGAAAAAGAGAGAAAAAGAGAGAAAAAGAGAGAGAGAGA
>KK351022.1:2187703-2254631 GCA_000671755.1 Glossina brevipalpis | reverse complement strand
TATATATATATATATATTTATATTTATACATATATATACATATATATATTTACCTTATTGTGCACAAAGATAAGCCGTCATATCTTACGTCTGCTGTTAAGAGCTGCCCCAAATTTTTACGACTTTTTTTTACATTTGTTTTATTTTATTGGTCTATTTCTTTCTATCTATTTTGTACACATACATGCATACATAGAAAGAAACACACACACACATGTTTGTATGTATGTATGTATGTATGTATGGATGGATGTATTTATGTATTTGTTTTTTGGTGAACTATATGCGTATTGCTTGCTGTAAAACACTGTGTGTAGGAAGTTTGTTTGATGATAATGATGGTGATGGTGATGGTGCTACATACGGGTATTTTGAGTGTATCCTTTTATGTGTTCAATGTGTGCGTGCGTATATTGTGTATATTATGCAAAGATACGTTTCTGATTGAATACTTAGCCTCGTTTTTTGCACATTTTTTTCTTCTTCTGCTATGAATGCATTGATGTTTAGCTAAAAATTTTAATCACTGACACACGTATTTTATGTGAATATGTTTATTTGCATGCATATCTATTAAAATCCTCTTAGGTTCATTGCTGTTGTGGTGGTCGTTCTTCTTGTTGAAATTTTCTTTTCTCTCTCTATCTCTCTCTCTCTCTCTCTCTCTCTCTCTCTCTCTCTCTCTTTAATTAGAAATCCTTGAATTTTTAAAATGTAGGTCAGTAGTTTGTTTTTAAGTACTCACACACACGTAAAGTGGAGAGCAAAAGTTTTCATTCCCTTTCTTGATTTTTCGATGACAGAGATATTTAAGAGCTTCTCATATATACAATATATATATATATATATATATATATATATATATATATTTAAGTATATATTTAAACAAACGCCGGGTTTTAATTAAAATCGTAATTTTTTTTTAATTTTTTCATAAACTAATCTGTGTAAATAGCAAGTGAGTGATTATTTACGATTTAAAGTACTCAATATCGTAATATCGCATATTTTCTTAACACCAGACATTGTCGAGACTTTTTAGGCGAGCAAGTAAAAATCTATTTCAGGTAGATATTTTTCAATAGATCGATCGTAAATTGTTGAGGTGAGCATATTCAAAATTTTAATTACTAACTATGGTAGAGACGTTATCGTATTTTTTAAAAGTTTTGAATGGAATTTAATTTTTTCTCTTTTTTTTTGGACAGAGGTTTAAGGATGAAATGGTTGCTTAAATGCTTACAAAATCTATGTATATATATATATATATATATATATACCTTTATAGACATAAAATTGAAATCATATTCTGATACAATTAGAAAACCGTGGGGATACTACTATGACAAAAGGTTGGCAATTATCGTATCGTAGCAATTAACGTTATCTGCCGCTGCTGTCTTAATTTGCCAAGCTTGCGAGTAAAAGAGACCTAGCAGTTGAAGTTATTGGTTTACAGGTATTGAGACTTTTACTTTGATAATAATTTTTTTTTTTATAATAAGAAATTTCCTTTTTGCTACGCCATTGAAGAAAGCTTGCTGAAGTGATGAGCGGATAAAAAAATTTGGAACAAAATCAATACAAAAAGGAAGTGTTATTTAATAATTTTTTTTTTTTTTCGTTTACATTTTAGATTTACTTTTTAAACGATACTTCAAAATATGTGAAATAATTAAGTTTAAGGGAGGAAACGCGAACAAATTTGTAAGGATGATGAGTTTTATCATACAGTGTATCCAAGATTACTTTTACATGTGTTATAAAATATTATTCAAGCCTATGTACGTACCTATGTAAGCGAGGACATTTATATATTCATACAACATAAAGATGCGTGTGTATAAGTATTTAAAAATATATTTTTTGTATTTGGGTCTCAAGTTTCAAAGTGTGTGTGTGTGTGTGTTACTTTTCTCATTGAGAGATAATATTACCTTTTTAGCTTTTCCCTGCAATTTTATTAAAATTTTGTTTCTTTCTTTACATTTGTTTCAATTATTTAAAGTCGTGGTGTGGTCACTCTTTAATTATGAGAATCAGAACTAATAATAAATATTTTGAAAATTTCAACACAGTAGGGAAGGTTCGGTTTAATTAAGTTTTTGTTTAAAATTATGGTTGTGTCCTTGAACATTAGTTTCGTTTCACCTTCAATTTTATTACACTTTTCTTTTCATCATTTTTATCCTATATAGTGTATATATATAATATAATGCCTTTTAATGATTAACTAATGATAATCCTTCAAGACCTCGGCATCGATATATATATATATATATATATATATATTTTTAAACAACAAAATGAAAAAAGCAATGCCATCAAAATGAGAGTAAACTCGAAAAATTTTATTTGATTTCTTCAGATTACTACTCAAGATCATCGAGTACTGAACGAAGCTTATGGTGAACGTACAAGCGATTCGAACCCAAAATGGAATTACTAGAGTCGCTTGTTCATGATTTTTTACTTGCAAATAAAAAAGAGAATAGCCGAAGAAGTTTGAAGGAGAAGAAAAAAAAATGAAAGAAATAAGCGATGAATGTATACATCAACGATCTAGATAGGAGTTTCCTAAAATTTTAAGAAGAAAATTTTTATTCGGCTATAACCGAATTTCTATATACATCACGAATAAAAATAAAATCTAAATTTCAATACCCTATACTATTGAGTGGTCGGTCGTGATTGATCTTTTCGCTTATACTACCGATACTGTAGGATCATTCACGGAATTTTCGTGAAAATTTTTTGTCATTATATCTCTTATATTTTGCAAGTAATAAAAAAAAACAAAAACTCAGAATAGGGCAAAGGTGTTTCAAATTTAACTTTACCTGTATTGTAGATGTGTTGTTTGAGCAATTTGAACCATTTAAAATAGGGATCTGTTTTGCAAAAATATCTAATATTGTTTTACTCTATGTGATGCTGATGCTTTGTTTTTGCCGACTGACAGAATGTTTACCGTAGATATTACATAGATGGACGGGACTTGATTGGCTCCGAGTTTAATACTCACCAATAATACATATATACATATTTATAGGGTCCTTGAAGCTCCCTTCTGGTTGTTACAAACGTATGTAGGGAAAGTGTTTTTTTTTATAAAACTTACTATTACTTAACAGATGATTTTAATTAATAAGATATAGTTGAAACCGCTTAAGTGCAAATATATTTGATTTTTCTGCCTATTTTTCTAAACATTTTCAAATAAAAAATAAATAAAAACAAGTAAAAAAATTATATTTGTCTGTACCGAATCTTTTGTATCCATCAGCTTTATATTAAAAAAAAAAAAAAAAAAAAAAAAAAAAAATGGAACAAAAATCTAAATTTCGTTACTCTATAGTATTGAGTAGGCGTGGTGGATTTTTCCAATTTTTGAAAAATTTGTATTGTGTAGTCTATACCCGTAACTAGCAAAATCCCTAGAAGACAGAAGTGTTTTCAGTTTATGTTAAACTTTACGCGTTTCCTTTGGCCGATTTGTTACCTTTTTCGAATAACGGCGTATGTGCAAGTTTTTTCAAAGTCTTTATCCAATTTGATCCAAATATCTTAATTTTTGCGGCCAAAAGAATATTTATTACAGACATGACATAGACGAACATGCTGAAATTTGTTCTAAATTTTATGCTTGTCAAGAATATATATATATATATATATATATATTAGAAGAGCTTTGAGGTATCTCCCTAAACACTCCTTCGATTCTGGGTATAAAAAAATAAGGAAATTGAATATCGGAAAATTATTATTTAACATTTTCTTTTATTTAAATGAACCACAAGTAAAAGTTACTTGTTGTTATTTTTTATGTTATGTCCTCAAAAAAAAAAATAAAAGCTTAGCTAAATAATTGCAATTTCAAAATCCCTGCAAAACAAAACAAGCGGCAAATCTTGGACAAGCACCAACTAGAAACAACCAACGAACAAGCTGTTAATTGTTGTGGTTAATAGCTTTTTTTCTTTTAAAGAGAAGCAAAAAAATACTGCAGTGATAAAAAGTCAGTAAATTTTCAAAATAATTTAGATTTTCTAAGCAGTATGAATGTGTTCGTGTCAAACACTCTTCGTTGTAATAATAATAGCAACACAGAACGTGCAGGAATGGTTTTTGTTTGATTAAGATTATATATATAATCAATAAAATTTTTAAAACGTATCAGTGAGCATTAGTCAACATTTAATGATGAAGTACTTGAAATTAAAATTGTGTTATGTGTCAATATTACAAATAGGAGACCATTGACATCATAAGTGTCTTCTCGTTCGTATTATATTTCAGTTGCTAGCATCTTATGGAAGTGAAATTTTGAATATATGTGACACTTATTAAAGAAAAGTATCTACTTTTTACGTTTAACTCATCAAAAAAAATAATCGCTGATGAACATTAATAATAAAATTTTAGTATTTTAATAATAATTCATTTTATTCTAATGACTAAATTTCATTAAAATATGTACTGTATGTACATGTGCAAGCATACGACTTGTCTTCTTGTTTTGCCTTTTCATTCAAAGTTCATTGAACTTTGAAATGATTTGCATGGTCGTAAAATAAAATTGTTAGCAGTAAGAAAAAAACAGAGGAGCTTTACGACTCTTAACAAACCTCATTTACTCCCCAACCAAAACACGACGAAGTGAGACAAATAATAGTAGGACAGACAGTGTAAAAAGATTGCAAAAGACTGAAAGAAGAAGAGGATGGAAAAGAACAAACTATGAAATAAAGTTATACCAAAGGCTAGAGAGCAAAAAAAAAAAAAAAAAAAAAGAAAAACAATTGAAAAAAAAAAAAAAAAAACTTTTTTTCTATTATACCATAGACACTCGAGTGCAGAATATGTTAAGATAACTTTGATCACATGGTAAAATATGAACATACATGTACGCCTCGTTGTTGGTGTATACGCCATTCCCGGCATTTAAACACGCATGTAAATCCAACAAACTAATGGTAGATAATTAGCCTTGCACCTCGTTTTTAATAAAAACCTACTCTTTCCCTGCTACATTCTCTTACACTTTCTCTCCCTCTTTTCCTCTCTCACTTTCTCTCTTGCTCTCAATTCCACACACTCTTGCATTGAGAACGCAAAATTATTTACTACCGACATCTACTGTATATAGTAACAATTTATGTTGAAAAATAGAGAAAAACATGATAAATTGCAGTTTTATGTTAATTAGAACGTAAAGCTGATAAAGCTTACAGCGTCAAAATGCAAAATACTTGATTGTATGTAAAAATTAATAGAAAAACAAGAAGTTATTTTCGGTTTAGACCGATTATTTTAATATTCATCAATATATTTTAATAAACAATATTTGATTGCAAGAATATTTTTATATAATTTGACAATAATTCGTAAATAGGGTTTTTGTAATAAGAGAAATTCATAACCCAAATGAATGAAAAATTTTACAATTTGAAGAGTTTTGATTTTGAGATTATATTTGCTTCTCTAAACAAAAATAGTAAAAATCATAAGAAATCAAAAGACGATCAGATAGGCAGACAGGCATGTACTAAAATCGATTCAACTATACATATGGATCGACAAGAATAAGTACAAACACACACACACACACACACACACAGGTGATCGGTCTCCCAATATATGCTTCAGTACGTTACGTTGTGAGTATTTGTTTAGATCCTCATATATAATACCTGTAGGAAATATAGTCTCAAAATAATAATAATAATACAAATACAAAAAATAACAAATTATTTTGTATAGATTATATTATATTTCTAAAATTTATATGCAAATCCACCTAGAGAAAACACTTAAATATGTAAGTATTTTTTTTTTTTTTTTTTTTTTGACTAATTCCATATTCCAATATTTGAAATTGAACATCACTCGCCCATAAAATAGATGTGTAAATGTTAAAAAATTTAAGTGTTCAATTTTGTGGATTTGGTTGGTGACGACACATAAAGTAATTAAATGATTCGGTATAGCGTTGAATGTATTTCGTTTATGAAATAATTAAATTTAAATTAGTGCAATTATATAATTAGTTTAAAATTTGTCATTTCATGAAGCATTCATCTTAATGAGATTTTTGTTGCTAGCTACTTACTAGCTGTCTACATCTTAAGTGTGAGTCATTCTGTACTCTAGGATACTGATCTGATATTTCACTTAAGCCCGGTTAAAAACCTTAAAAACTTGAAGATGAAAACTGTATTATTTGATTTTTTAACAGTAAAAATTATTTGTTGTCGTGTCGATCATATGCAATATAACTATAAGAAATAGTGGGCTCGAGTTTCATACGGTATTTTTCTTATTTGTTTTAAGTAAAGCAAATGTACGATAAAATTTAGGAAAAAATTTTAATTTCTTTTTTTTACACCTTTTTTTGTTTTTCAGTATTTGAAACAATTCTCAAATCAATAACACTGCCTTAGATCTCTAGTTAATTATTAACAAAAGTACTTTAAAATTTTATAACATTTCTGCAGTTACAGGTATGATTCATTCATGAAATCGAATGAGATATATATATATATAAATACGGTGTCAATATTCTAACAGCCATACATGTCTCGGAGTCCTCACATATATATATATATATATATATATATATATATATATTTCTGAACGTTACAAACGGACTGAAAAACTTATAATACCTTTTTTTTTATAGAGAAAGAAAACATTTTCCTCCTTCTACACATTAATACTTAGATATTTTCAAAGATACGTCCGACGAAGAATATTACTTTAAAATATTCATCACAGAGCAAAACTGAATAATTGTATTCAATATCGAGTACCTTTGCTACCTTTGTTTTAATTGGAAGCTCGTGACTTAGATGAAAAGTTTACTTATTTGGACGGTGTGGAAATTTCAATTTATCTAGATTATTGACAATGAAATGATTTCACTGATAATTTATTTATCTAAAAGTAAACGTTCCTAGGAAAAAACTAAATTAAAAAAAAAAGAGACAAAATTTCTATTTCAATATATTCGAAAGTAAATTAAAGTAATTATTACAGTAGGATTCGCAAAGCTTAAGCTAAGATATCGGAATCAGTGCCAAAATGAATAAAAAATTTTTTTTTACTGATTTCCTATGGCAGCTGTTTGACAAAACCCTAGATTATATATAAATAACAATGATAGAGATTTCAAAGTTTTGATACAAAAGTTAAGTCATTTTGTTATATATTTAGAAATACACAGTAGGAATTTCTATACAAAAGTATAACTTTTGTAGAAAAGTTCCAGTAGAAATAACCGATATGTATGAATTGTATAATTCTTGACATTAAAATCTAAATTAGAAACACGTCAAACTTCCGAAACATATTTAAAAGGACTTTCTTCATAGATACATTAACAACTCATGGTCTTCTTGACTTTCTATTATTACTTCTTTCAAAATTATGAGAGATAAAAATGTTGTCTTTTGATATTGATTTCATTGTAGATAAAATTTACTTTAAAATTAAAAGTTTTTTTTTTTGAATGAAAAAATTCTTAAATTATTTTTTTCTATTTTGGGTATGTCTTGGGAATATGTCTCACAAATTACTCGCTTAATAGCAATGCGACGAAATATTACTAGCTGGCTGACTTCATTACGTGATTGCGTAGTTCGATAATAGTTCTAAGTTCGAAACATTATTCGATCTTTTTTTACTTTTTCTTATAATTGCATCGTTTAGATAATATAAAGATATATTTGAATATAATTTGCCGTAAATAAGGATCTCCTTAGAACTCTTAAATCTATATTTTTCTTTTGTAAAATTAAAAAAATCGTTCATTAATTCTTGCGTATTAATGAATCACTTTATTATCATTTAGTCTTTTTTAATTACCCGGATCGGCTGGGTGCAGAGAACTCAATTCTTTTAAATAATTTCTACGTGTGCCTTAATTTTGATTGTGTTTTTTTAAATAAAAATTTTGAGTTTCGCAAAAATCTCATTACTAATGAGTTTTAGAGAAATATTTTGAATATATTCCACTTGAAAGTCACCGTAAGCGTTTTTCTTTTCTTTTTCTTTTTTACAATTTACAAGATTTCTACAAACGAGATAAATATTAAGTATCTTTAGACTGAACGTCAATACTCTTATCATTAAAATATAATTGAAATTTTTATATAGAATTAGTATTATGCGATTTCTTTAATTCTTATATACTCTTTTAAACGATTCATTTCCTATCTATGATATTATAGTTTCAGATTATCCAGACGTATTTAGTAAGATAATTGAACTATTTCCAAAAATGACCTGTTGTAAAGAATTAGTGTTATCACCAAGTTTAATCAAGTTTACTGCAATTGCACTATTTCGATTTTGTGAACTAAGAGAACTAAGTTTTCTGACGAACCCTGATGCCATATTTTTAAATGTTGAAAAATATGTACTTCGTTGACAGATACAAATTTGTCTGTCCGGCTGTAATGTCAACGGTATGTTACCCGATGGTTTAGTGTTAACTAATTTTAAAAGCAGACTTCGTTCTGTAGCTATTCGACAGATCGAAGATACTTGCTGTCTTCATTCGAAACATTATTATTATTATTAATTTTTTTTTTTTTTTTTTTTAATAATATTTGCTCATTAAATTTCTAAATAAAAATATACAATTTTTTTTTTTCTAAATAATTAAAGGAAACACTTACGTTTTATAATTTAAAGGATATTTTAAAATGTTTTTTTAATCCGTTTCTATTTTAAAATAATTTGTTGTTTATGGTTGCGATATCGTTGTTTATGTTGTAATTTCCAAAATTTTTATACATTTTTTTTAAAAATGGAAAAAGGCTTAGGAGGGATTGGTTCGATTTTTATAATATTTGGACTAAAAGTTTATTTAATTATTAGTTTTTTTCTTTTCTTTATGTCAAGCCGTCTTCTATTTAACGAACGCTAATTTTAAAATAAATTTAGATTTTTTATTATGTTGTATCCGATTTTCACAAAATTTTTAATTACATTATCTTTTAAATAATTGCTTTTAGTGATTTAGGAATGTTTAAATACAGGAACACAGACAGATTGACATTTCATTTTAATTTTTTCATATCTTTTCTTTATAATTAATTAAATGAAAGTTTATTTCAATTTTTCTAACTTTTAATATTTAAATTAGATAAAAAATACCGATATGCAGGACACAATCTTACGACATCCCCTAACTTTGTGATTTGAATGTGAACTGTGTGAACATAAAGTTTTACAGTTTCTTTTAAACACATTGATTGGCATTACTTTGTCCTGCTCTTTCACCCTCCCTCTCTCTCTGTCACACACTCTCTCTCTCTCACTATCACTCTCTTTATTTCTCACTCTCTCTCTCTAGCTCTCTACACAAACAGATATGAATGTTTTTATTTTACTACATGTGTTAAGTGTTGAGAGCGAGTGTAAGCTGTTACCTCAACTGAGAGCTTTATTTTATACAACAACGAAGAGCTTATCTTTACAAAGCTTCTTTTGCAAAAAGAAAAAAAAAAAAAAACAAAAGAGAGTGAATAAAAAAAAAACGAGAGAACATTGAATAGTGCCAAAATCTAGCTCCTAAGTTATGCTCGCTTATGGAAACTTTATGTATGCACACATTTCTGTTGTTGGTGCTTGCGTTTCCTTCTTTTGACTTTACGTCTGGTCTCTTGTATTTTTTTTCTTACTTTCTATTGTGGTGGTATGGTTTGATGTGTTGTGTTTTGTATGATTTTGGGTAGGTTTTGTGCTGTTGTTGCGTGCTTTTGTGTAAATGATGTAACGTAGCGTCGTTCACAATTATCACAAAATTTCACTCTGATCACCATGTTTAATCCATCCTGATGTTGTATGTGCCCTATAATTAGTTTTAAAATATTTGTTACAAGTACGCACACACACGCGTACACAAATTTTCGACTGATTAACGTTGTTTTGGCGACTTCAAATATTTAATGAAATTTATGTTTTCCTATGATCTTATTTTATTTATTTATATCTTTAATTTAAATATGCTCCTCCCCTTATTACATATTATTTTCCTTCATATATCTCTAAACAAAAGATCTCTCTTTAAATGTTTCTTCATGATTTTTTTTTTTTAATTGTCTTAAATTTCTTTACATTATATTCTCCATACACTGGTTTTTCTTTTTTTTTACTTCATATATTTTCATCTGGTTATTCGTGTGTCACACATTATTTTGTACCAAAAAATCGATATATATATATACATAGGCATATATATACATATATACGCGTGTATGTAAATATGTACATTATGTATATATATACATACATTCATTACATACATATATATATATGCATTTCCACATGTCTCTCCGATAAACATTTTGGAAAATTTTCTTCATAACTTCAATGTGAAATTATTTAATAATTATTTTCATATTAAACAATTTTCTTTTAAGAATATCCATAAGGCGTTTTTTAAAATTATTTAATGAATTTTGTTTTCATCCTACAAAAATTTTCTTTAAATATTGCACTTCAGATTTTTTTTTTTTTATAGTATTGCATTACAATAAAACACAACTCTCTAAACTTGCGCTCGTTACAATGATTCGCGAGCAACTGTTTATTGTAAAAGAGCTGTAGCTGTAACTTTCGTATGCAGCTCGCTAATATGGCGAGAGCGATAAATGCATAGTTCAGTGTAAAGGCTTGATTGTAGAAACTTAACATAGCTTGACGTAAATACTCATCCGGCCATGTGTATAACAAGTTTTGTGAGTATTTAGGTTAAACAAAGCTTACCAAAACGAATTCAGAGAATTGTCTTGTACCTTGAATAAAACCGTCTGCTCTTTTACGTTCTATTTAAAAAAAAAAAAAAAAAAAAAAAAAAAAAATTGTAAAAATATCTTCTATATGAATGCGTTGCTTTAGTATGCTTAGTTATGCTAAGTTATGTCAAGTTTCTATAATTAGACCTTAAATGTTTGTTGCATGTGTCTGAAAGTTTTTTCTTTTTTTTTTTTGTCAGTTTTTTCACATGAAATTTTTTTTAAGGAGTGAGTAATCATATTCTCTACACACACATCAAGTGGTTGTTTTGTACGCATTCTTTTTTCGCACTCCTTCTTTCTCTTTTTATTCTAGTTTCATAGAGAACTCAAATTTACGTACAATCGATAGAATGGTGTTTGTTTTGTTTTAATTAAATAAAAATCAGTTTTGAGAATTTCAATAATAAAATGTACACACAAGAGAATTAACTAAGTCAGATTTAAAAAAAACTTTAATTTGTAAAATATTTCTTACATAAGTTTTCGTTATTACATTAATACTTAATTGCTTATCTTATTGTAATTGTATGGTCTGATGCTTTATGCTCTCTTTCTCGCTCTCTCTCTCTCTCTCTCTCTCCCTCTCTCTCTCGCGCGCGCGCTCTCTCTACCACATCACTCTATTTTCATCTCTTTAATTTAAAAAAAAAACAGTGCACTCGTCGCTAGTGCTCTTTCTAACATTCTCAATTGCGCTCATTTTATGTTCATATCATAGATTTTTGGATTGCAGTATGTACACTTATTGCCCGAGCTTGGCATTATATTAATTTAATCATTTCGTTTAATGTATTCGGATATATTTGTCAGAAACCTTATAGAAATGAAATGAATAAAATTTTCTAACACATCTAAAGAAATAAAGATTCCAAGAGATTTCAGCCATTTGTATCCACCGTTTGCTAATATAGTCAAAGCCATTTACTTAGAATGTTGAAACTGGGCGTTTGCCGTCTAGGTGAATTTTTAAAGATCAAGGCCAATACGTTCGTAACGTAACAAATACCTTTAAAAAAGAATAAAAATCACAGAAAATGTATCCATTCACACTTGACGTCAATATGAGTATTTGATATGGTGCGAATATTTTCTTAATCAGCTCATTGATTATTGTCCACAATTAAGAAATATCCATGTACGTCTATTAAATGAAGCGTATCTAAGATTCGCCTTAAAGTTTTTTTTATTTATTATTATTATCATTTCTTATTTTTCATTAATTCTCTTTACGAGATGTGTTAATAAATGTCAAACTAAATGCTTAATTTGACACATTTATAAAATAAATGGCCTTTAAAAGCAATCAGGAGAGCGCTACGGAAATATCTCAGGTTTTTGTTTGGCTTAAAAAACTATTTTATATGAACAAGGTCAACAAGGTCAACAAAGTGTTCTTTTTTTTTTTTTGATTGTAATTTCAATTTTTTATTTATCATAAGTACTTGCTTCTTTGTCTTTTTTTTTATATTAATTTCTCTAAACGTTAATTTATTTTTATATCTAATTGAAATTCATTTGTAAAGGAAGTTCAGTCAGTGTATATGAATTAATATGATTGTGTATGTTTGTGTTAAATTTTTCTTTATTAACTGCCTTCACTTGATTTTTGTTCTTGTTGCATTAACTGGAAACAAGTTTATCTTAAACATATAAAAAGCGATTTTTTTTTATTTCATTTTATTATTGTTGGCATTCAGACGGAACTTGTTTCTAAGGTCACCGCTCATTATTGCTATCATCATATATTTCGTAGTCCAGCTCACTTACGCTTATAAATATACATACGTATATATGTATATATATATATGTAATTATCAGTCCCATGCCGTTAATTGTGTTAATTATATGAAGTGTGTGTATGTATCGCTTGTCAGTCTGAAAATTGTCTGTATTTACTTAACTCAAGTTAAATGTTTATTCAAAAAAAAAAAAAAAAAAGGAAAAAGCTTTTTTAAATAAAATACATTTAAATATATTTTCTTTCCTTAGAATAATTCACTCCCTTTAAACAGTACTCTACCCTCTTTTCGAGGTCTGGACAAAGTGAGAATATGAATAAAGTAAAATGAGTGTTGAAATTATAGTCTCTAAGAATGGTGTCAAAAGCGAGTTGAAAAAATATAAATAGGAAAGTTAGATTCGTATTAAAAAATGAACAGTTGAAATCCAACATTTTGAACCCGCACTAGCTGTAGATCTTTCAGTTATCGCGTACGGAACATTTTTGCACTATTTTTTTATAACACACTTCTGAAATATTAATACTAAGTATTAAATAAATATTTGCTATAAACTGCAACTTTAAACTATTTGCTTGTTGTAGGCGTGTTTCTAGGCACATTTTGCCCATTTCAGCTATGGTAAACAATTTTGCCATTTTGCTCTGAACCAATATCTGCAATAAACCATAAATTGTGAAAGCAATAAGTGTTAAACTTCAAATTAATTTCTCTTCTGCATAAGATCCGGGCCACCTTATATGCATGTGTCGAATTTAAGCGGTCACCTTTTCAACTAAGCTAAAAAAAAGGAATTTTATTTTTGATAATTTTTTTGGTGATAGAACGGAAGATAATGCAATAATCATATTTTACAAGGCTATTAAGCGTATAATTAAGTATATAAAAAAAAAAATTAATTTGGAAAAATATTAGAAAATGGCACCGTCGCAGCGATTCTTTGACGACAAATTTACCCGAAGGAGCTCTGCGGAAAAGAGTATAACTAGTCCAAATTTGAATTTAAAAAAGAAACAAAGAAATCTACATATTTTCTGCGAAATACATAGAAATTTTTAAATATTGATATTTGAATTTTGTGTGATTGACATGTATATGAGCGCAAAGGTTTAATTTCCGATCAAAAAGATACTCCTTTATTAGTAAAAAATGTTTAGATTAATTTATCGAAAATATCCTACGTCATTATCTAGAGAATGTTGTTTCAAAGAAATTGTATAAAATTCGAATTGAAAAAATTAAAATGGTTGGAGTTAACTCGCGCCACTTTTCAAAATCGTGTTTCGAGAAAAACGCTTTTGAAGTTTTTGGAATGAATTGCAGACAAGTACTTTTATTACAGCTAATTTTCTACTATTGTTTCTCCTTAGCTTGCAATCTCAGGATTATATAAAAATTATACATTTTTCCCATGTAAAAGCATAATTTTCCTAAGGACTCTAATATAGGAGTTGTGGTTCATATATTGCAAAATTGATTTTTATTGTAAAAGTTCTTTGTATCCTTTACGTATTTTCATTAAAAGCATTGGAGTAAGAAGTGTTTAAATGAATTTAGAAAATAACTCTGAATCGATCATAATAAAAAGAGATGGATCTATCTTAGACCTCTCTAAGTATAAGCGTCCGCACGAATTAAAAATTCCTATTTTTAATATTTCTTAACAAAAATTTTGGAGAGTTTGATATTTTAGCAGACAAATTAAAGCTAAAGAATCATTCAATCAGATCGGACCATTTTTCGAACCACCTTAAATATCATTGTTCCTAACTAATATTACTAACTAACTATATATTTCATATAATAATTTAACATAAAAGTTAATTGTATCAAATTTGAACATTCAAGTTCAAATGCTGATAATTTTTCTTGGGTAAATTTTTTCAGACGGGACCGAACATTAAAAAAATCGCAATATTATGAAACTCTTTTCTCATCTCTTTTATACAAATGGGTAACGCAATCAACACAATTATTTCAATCGTTTATGTTAATTTGCCAAAAAGGGAAGAAACAATGCATATACTTTGTAGCACATCTTGCAAATTGTATAGAGAAAGTCACGTCACGACAGCAATGATAGTTCGTATGTCGATATGAAAAATATTTGAAAATTTTGAATTTTTTTCAGATCATTTTAATTTTTTTAACTGCGTTTGACGTGTTGCTGAGCAAAAACTCGAAGTTTATAAGGTTCCCAGACATTACCGGGTTACCAATAATATGATAAAATCTGCATATTCTCTTATTTAATTTTTTGTATTATAGAAATGTCTCGTTGCCAAGTAGCTGTGCAATAAAATAGTGATGACTTTTATAATATATATCAATAGAAATACAAAAGATAACTAAATTAGTTTGATGTGAATATGAATACTATATAATACTATACTAATACATATACCAATGTTTGATAAGCAAGAAATATCAACATTCTTATAAACTCGATTAATGTGTACACTACATTTTTTTCTACATTCTGTAACATATTATAATCATAAAAGGTGTAGTATGTTATATTAGATTTTTTTCGGAGAAATTTTTATTACTTCAATTTTTTACTAGAAGTCTTTCATAAATTGATCGAAAGACGTCATTAGTCATCAGTCAATCATACAAAGCAAAATAAAAAGTTGAATTGTTCGAGTCAATCGAACAGCCAGTCTAATGACTGTAAATATGCATCCATTTGGTGGACATGAATTTTAATGAAATAAAAGCTAGACTGCGACAATATTCAACATCAAAGGTTGGGGACGTAATCTGCAATGAAGCAAACGAAACTACTTTTTATAACGTTCTCGTTTCCTAGTATTCTGGATTGACTATATTTGCCTATATAAACATTCGATGAAATGAAAGTGATTTTGACAATTTGAAGTAATAAAATAAGATCGATCAGAAACATTTAAAATATATGAAGAACTCTAATAAGTTTCGAAACAAATATCGTTAAAGACTGCTTAACTAAATTGCCATCATTTTACTTTAGTTACTGAAGTCTGCTAAAATTAATGTTACTTCAAATGTGATGTGATGTGATGTCTTGCTCAGTTTTGAAAATTGTGAGGATCTTATCATGGCAATATTACTAGCATAGATGATCTGAATATACCTTTCATAAATTCTACTTTTTCTCATCTGATTTGAAATTTTTAAGAAAGTTACACAAAATCAACTAGAAATGTACAGTTTTCTTATTAGATTTGAATTAAAGCGAACTTCTAGAAACGATTTAATCATGTCTGTCGGTCCCTTTTTTTCAAGAGAACTGCAACTTGTTCCTATATATGTATATATATATATACGTCTGCTTTTTATACCCTACACCACTTGTGGCACAAAGTATTGTAAGTTTGTATAGTTGTATGTAACAGCCAGAAGGCCTCTTTTTATTATACCGTTCGATTCCGAATCTTTTTAAGCCTGTGTGTGTGTCTATCTGTGTAAGTCCATGTATTGTGTTTAATTTACAGGTTGTAAATTTTTGAGATATTTTAACAAAATTTGGTATAATAACGTTTGTTGACCGAAGGACGAATGCTACTAGAAATGGATTCAATTGGATAATTTTTATGGCCATTCCACGTATTATATCACATTTGAAAAGAGTTTTTAAATAACAAAAATCGGTAGTATTTTCATATATAAAACAAATGTGAAAAATTCGGATCAGATGGGATCATTTTTTGAAACACTTCTCATATAAACTTTCTTATGAAAAGTTATACGTCAAAAATGTCGAAAATTTAATTTATTATGATGAAAATGAGTCCCTAAGAGTAATTTGGGATATAAAAATTAATTATTCATAATATTTGTGGTTTTCTAACGAAACTAAGTAAAAAATTGCATTAGGCAAAGTAGTGTAACGTTTCTAAGGACTGGCCGACTATAATATTAGTTTGGGGAAAAAGAAATCCATCCAATCTTATATGAAATTCAGGACTTTATTTAACATTTCGAATTGGAAAATAATGGATTTCTTTTTCCCCAAACTAATATTTTCACTTGTTCTTACATATATTTCGATAAAGTTCGAAAATAAATGCAGTCCTAGTTGAAATACTCAAACGTCATAGAAAAACCAAATAATATGTACAATTTTGTACGTGTGTTTGCTAAACTTATCTAAAAGCTGAAGTGACGCACGGTTTTAATTAACCAGAAAGTGTTTCACGTGGTGGATATTTAAGATACTATTTCCTATTGAGCTTTAATATCAGTGTCATGCTTTGCAATTAGTGACATTTTTTGCACATTCGATCCAAGTTAAGATTAAGTTTTCATTACCATTTATTTTAAAATCTTATTAATAAACTAAATATGTATATCTTGCTGATAAAGAAAAACAATGATACCACACAGATATTGGACTGTTTTGACACAATTATGAGCAGCTATCATCACTTTAGTAGTGACTGCTATATTGTACAAAAAGAAACAAAACAATTATTGTTGATGTATGATATTTAGTGCCATTTTTTCTTATCTCTTCGGTTTTTGGCATATAAGTTAGTATGCTTTAGCATAACATTCCATATGATAGGCAAGACAAAAACAAATGTCGTTGCATATATAAAGGAAATATAACAAAAATTCGAATAGAAGCAAAAGAAAAAAAAAAAAATAAATAAATAAATAAAAGAAAAGGAAAATTTCATAAATATCTGTTAAAAAGTTCCTTCGCCAATAATAATAGAGCTTTATTATGATTGAAAATCTGTTGAGGAGCGATGTTTTTTTTTTTTTTCAAGTTTCCAATATAAAAACAACAATAAAAACAACAACAATCACAATAACACCTTAAAAACTTTAATCCAAAGAAAAGAAAATTGAAAAATAAAGTAAATAAATAAATAAGTAAATAAAACTTAACAGTCTCTTGTTGCTGTACACGCATGATAAGAATATTATTACACCCATGCACCTACAATAACATGGAATTGTGTGTACATTTGTAAGAAAGAAAAAAAAAAAATATTTTTTTCTTACCCCAGACTAAACCCAGACAACAATAGATTTCATATTATTCCTTATTTATTGTTGCATTATACAGTTACAAAAGGCGTACAACAAATACGTCATGACTCGAAAAAAATAAAGAATAATAATAAAAATAAAAAGCGAGTACATACACATTTACAATCATATTCTTCGCTTGTGTAAAAAAGTCGACGTCTCCATTGCATTCGCAATCATACATACTACACACACACACACACTCACTTATATATATATATATATATATATATATATATGCTGCTGTCAGACACTATAACTATTCATAATGTGCATGATTACTCATTAAATACATATCTACATACACATATATATATATATATATATACGAATATTTTTCTTAAATAATATTTTATTTTTGTTTATTTGTCTTCTTTTTTTTTTCTTCTTTTTTGGCACACATTTCTTTCAAAGTATAAGCAGCCAGACATAACGTCTGGAACATTATTTTAAATGCAACAAAATGAGCAAAGAAGACGAAGTTACATATGCCTTAGAACGATTCTTGGACACCTCTCATCATCAAAATTCACTTCGTTCAATATTATAGCTCAGTTAGTTATATGAAGAAATATTAGAAATTTTACTTCGACTTTTTCTAATTGATAATATTTCAAGAGTTTCGAATAAAAGTGTGTGTGGTGACTTATGCTGTCATATACATGTTTATCGCATCATTTTATTTATCGTCATTATTGTGCCAATGATAAAAACAGCGTAAAAAGTTTTTTTTTAATACTTTGGAACAATTTTATTTCATATTAGAACGGTAAGAACGGCCTCTAAGGAATGGATTTCCTATATTTTACTAAATGTTATTCATGTCAATGACGCGACAATATATTACACACGAAATTTAATCTATATAGAAGTTCGTCCAGATAAAAAGATCATCGAAGAACAAATGAACGAGGATATTTCAGATTAATCTATGATATGAATATTTATAAAAATGAATAAAAAAAAAAAACCTTAATCTTAAAAATCGTCCAGTAGAAGCACTGACGTATGTGTACATATCTTGGGGGATAGAGAAATGTAGACATCTTGCAAACGAATTTGTATATGACTTTAGCTGGGTGTATTTTTCCTTTTTATGTAGACGGACAAAGAGAGTGAAGGAGAGAACAAGAGAAAAAGAGCGAGATGGAGAGATAAGTCAATCATGATCCTATGTACTCGTTCGGTGTGTTGCAATTACTAGGATCAAATTAATATACTTTTTGCATAAACGATGTTAAGATGAAAAAGGCAGGTTACCGTATTGTAAGAAAAAATTATTTATTGATTTGCACACAAACTGTATAGACTATATAATGCAACCAGACAGGCAAACATATATTTTACATCTGCTGACTGGATGATTATTATATAGTTGATCTGTTGAATTCAATGAATAACTTCTGAGCAAATGAATGTGTACTTATGTCTTAATAAAATTTTTAATTTATATTTCCGATCTGTGTCTCAGTGTTTCTGATATTATTTGCCGAAAAATTCATTAATATGACCGCAGCAAATAACGAAAATTTTTCTTAACTCAAGGAATTAAAATATTGTGATTGTAAAAAAAAAAATTTTTTTTTTTTTTAAATTTTTTTCTCCATACAATTTATGTTTTGTTACTATCCGTACTATAAATTTAGGAAGAAGTAACATGATATGAAAGGAATATAACACCTAATACTTGATAGTGTCAATAATTCTTCATATACATTGAAAATCAGTTTGATCGAGATAGAGAATTTTTGTGGATTGTATCTAATATTTTAGCACAAACGTATATAACTATATAGTATGTAAAGTATTATTTCTGTTTTTATAAAATGACTGCAGACATCAGGATTGTTAATAGACAGTACGGAAAGAAGGTTTTCTCCTGACAGTCAGGAACGGTGCATCGAACAATTTCGTACAGTTTGTATACTTTATTCCAAAATCGTAATTATTTAAGGACGAAACTATAGTCATTGTTGAGATAGTGTTTAGATCTTCTAGAAAGTAGAGATTTTCTATTGAGCTACCTCGTGTACGATTAAACGCCATGAAATTAATCTAAACTTGAAACTTCAGAAACAATTCAATGTCTAGTTCGTTTCTTTTTTTTTAATAAGGATAGGAATATGTTGTTCCAACAGCCAAAGTACGCTTTGGAGATGCCCTAAATTAACATTAGTTTGAGATATGTCCAAAGTCTTGAGAAGTTATTTCATTGTCTAAATTTTGCATTTTAATTCACTATAAACCTGAGAGCATTAGCATGAAGCGCACATAGCAATTCGAATTGTTTTACAAGATTTTGAATTTTACCGCTTATCGGGACAATTATAATGACCTTTAATTTGGCTTTATTTTAATAACAAATTCTTATAATTTGCAGTTTCATGATTAAATGGCAGACTTTGACAAATTGGTGAGGCAAAAAAAAATATATATATATATATATATATATATAGATAAGAAAACTGCTATACGAAAACCTTATTAGGATCAATTATTGTAGTTCAGAGGCTATGAAAACAACAGGCGAATCGAGGCCAACAATAGACTAGGCTTTTAAAGGTTTTGGCAAAACTTTTCAGTTCTTGCTTTCTCGCGAGTGTTTGTTTATTTATATTTTCTTTCATACCGAGATCTAGCCGTATCCGATCAATCTTTGATAGCATAACAACAATATCGTATATGTTAAAAAAATTGCCTTAAAATCATATATATATATATATATATATATATATAAGAAATTTAAGTCGGACTTTTTCTGTCTTTCAACAAAACGACGTACGCCTGGAGGTCAACGTGCAATTATTATTGCATTGGCTGACAAACATAGTCTATAAACTGGCTGTTTGCCGCAATGTTCACTTCTTGTTTGTTCGGTCATTAATAATAGTCCAGCAAAAGAAAAACAAAAAAATAGATCAAATGATTTATGAGTTTTCACTGAATCGGTTCAAGTAATGTTAGGATTTCTTACAATTTGACTTATATATCATATTAATGAGTTAATGGCAAAAATATTCAAGTTCAATGGCCTTTCTTTTTAAACGTTATTATTATTTTTATTCTGTTTAACTCTTGTTGATGACGATGTTTTCAATCGCGGGCTATGTGGTTGCACTGACATTATGTCTATGCCTACGTAACAATTAAATTTCAATGAACTTTTCATTGAAGAAAATGAGTTAAAGCGTTAAGCTATAGCTGTCTTTGCTAAAAGCAAAGAACGGTCGCGAATTCGTATACATATATACATACTTACATACATATAAATATATACATATATATATATATATATGTATATATATATATGTACACATATGTACATATATATATATATATATATATATGTATATATATGTATATATATATATATATATATATATATGTATATATATATGTATATATATATATACTAATACTATAATGACTAAACAAACGAACCAATAAGTAGCAGTTGCTATTAGTATACTAGAGCGTTAACACGTTGCATGAGTCAGTCATGGGGGGGGATACGGTAAAACGTACGTACATTTCTTCTTGGCAAATGATATCTATATGAACTATTTAAATAATAAGAAACCAAAGGTTAAGCCTCTTGGAAGTAATTCATGTATAACTGTAACTTACTATGCAAAGCATTTTTAAGCTTTCAGACTTAAACGTACGCACACACACGCACACACACGCACACACACGCACACGCACGCACATGTATAAGTAATTTAATGATGACAAATATTGAAATGAAAAATAAATACCTGCTTACATTTTATGACCTTCATCCCACGACCTCTCATTATCTATTTAATTTGACTGCTATCATTATAGGTTTTTAGCGCAGAGTACGTGCAGTTATGCGTTAAATTCAAGGTGAATATTTTTTTCTTTTTGTTTTTTTTTTTTTTGTTTTTTTTTTTTTTTTTTTTTTTTATAAAATCAAACAATCTCTAGATTTATTAGTGATGATGGTTATGAATTACATGCACCTTGAATTGAATTTAAGTTTGAAGTGAAAAACAAAGCAGTTTAACAAAGTCAGACGGGGAAAAATTAGTTTTATCTTCCATTTCAATTTTTTTTACATTTCTTTTATTGCTTAGAATGCCCTAAAACTATATTGTGTTGCTTTAGTGTAAATTTTGCTATTTTTCACGTTTTTCTTACTCTGTCTGCGTTTTCCTGAAAGTCTCTCCTCTTTTCTCACTTTCTTATATTATATGTATTTTCAAAATGAATTCATAACCATTTATTTCAATTTTATTTTATCTGTCTGGGCGGAATGCGGTTTGTTTTCTTTATTTTTATTTTTATTTTTATTTTTATTTTCTATAATTTTACCCTTTTTCTTTCAAATGTCACTCATTCGTGTGTCATTACTCTCGCTTTTCAATTCATCATAAAGTGTAAATTTATTCAAAAAGACTAAGGCGATTTTTTGTTTATCAAGCAAACAGAAGCAATCATTTAGATAATTGAAGTGATAACCGATGAAGGAGTCATACACAGTTTAGGTTCGTATGCACTTTTGAATCTTTGGTTCTTTCAAATAGAACAACAGTGGACAACGTGAGTTTATGTGTATTTTAAATTAATTTTTCTTTAATCACGCAAACGTTTAAATGTTATTATGAACATTTGAAAAAAAAAGTAAACATTTTATTATTTAAAGCTAAAAATATATATATATATATATATATATATATATATAATTATTGTAGTGCTACGTGTTTAATTACGTCTTTTCCTAATAAACCTTAGTTTAATTACGTATCACTGAATTATGAGTAGCCGTAGATTGTATTTACAGTTTTCCAAGAACAGTTTACAATTATAGAATTATTTTATTTCATTATAGAATTTTAATATTTCATAACTTCTCACACTCTTGAACTCAATATATATTTGATCGACTACTTTCTTCGATGTCTAAAAATCAATATTCTCTTTAACTTAAGAAAACCGTCGGCTTATAAAAATCTTGGCATGGTACGTCCTATTCTGATATTTTTTTAAATTTTATAACTCCTTTTTAATATTTTTTTTTTTCCCGGAGTTCCCGTAGGTTAATGTTAATCGCTACCTGTAGTGGAAGCTAATTTTATAAAAACGTTAAGTAATTAGAAATGAAAAGAAACAAAAAACAGTAATCGATCTTATGATGGACTGTTTATATTGAAAAACTTTCTTTGAGTGTATCCATCAATCGATCTATTTTCTACAGATATCATATGAGTGGAAGCCTTGCAAATCACAAGTCAGCAATTGAAACAAATGGTAACAAAAAGTGAGCAAACTATAATGAGTATATATAGTAGTGTACGTGTTACAGCATATCCAAATTCAATGTTTCTTCAATGTTTCTTGCAGTTTTCTTGGTCACTTCATGCAGTCTTTGTCTTGCCATTTGGTCAGTCGTGAAATTTCTCTTTCTTCCAATTGAACTTGTCTAGTTTTCTATGTTCAAAAATCTCCTCTAATCTCATAAAAATAGAAGACTTGAACCCATTAATTTGTAGATATTTGGCTTCGTTTTTATTGATAATTAAACGGGATTCATTGACGGTTTTTTTACGATTTACCTTATCATAGTGTATACAGTTGTCATTAACACTTTAACTTCAAAATAATATCTCGCATGCGTTAGATCATAATCGATGTTTTTCTTGCTTCTCAAATATTCAAATTGTCTTTAGATGTTCGCTTGTTCGCTTAAGTTTGGTTAACTTTGCAAGTTCTTCTTCTTACTTTTTAACGATTGTCTCAAGATAACATTTTTTATTTTAAAAATAAAGCTCCAAAGTAAACCTTCTGGATCGAGAACACATGGAGATAAAATCCTTCATCAAATTTAGTAAAAGTTAGAATATGTTTCTCTTAGATACGTCTGAACTTTATTATTATTACTATGGACATGTCCAAAAAGACTCGTAATCTTATATTTGCTATGATTTGACATATGTTTAATATATCTTCAATTCGTATAAATTAATGTTATTAATAGTTAATAATTAAACTAACATTTCGTCATCCTTCGGTGGCGAATATCTGCAGTAAGAAAACTGTAGTCTTAAGATATATTTTGAATATTCATTCATAATCGAAAAAAATTCGATATTCTTATGGATTAAAGATTGTTGTTGTTATGACTAATAATGAAATTTTCAAATATTCGTATTTTTTCCGCACCTGTCTAATCTTTTTCATTTCATTGCAAAAATATTGATTTTCAGTCGTATGACTTCGTTTGTAATATCAACCGTAAACATAAACTAGCGGATGAATAAACATGAATAGGAACCTACTGAGTTCAAATCCTTTAGTTAGTTCTTTATATTGCTGATATTTATCATAATAATCATTCATTTGCGTAACCTATAAGCGAGTCTTACTAAGATTAATACGATGGAAATGAGTGTAAAACGATTTTCTTCAAATGTGTACCCTTTTGTATAACTTATCTTATCGCAATAGAAAATATAGAGGAACTTAGATAAATATCTAAAATTATTAATCATAAAAGTATTCGTATTTGTCAACATTTTTTGTTGCTCTTACGAACTTTGCAATACGTTAGTGACCAACAAAAAAAAAAAAAATCCTTTCAAATTTGAAATTTAATTTAGTTAAACGAGAAGAGATATAAACATCGTTTGTTTGCGGTATTTGCGCATTTCATCTTGCGGTTTATCTTTCTTTCACCCCCATAGGCTCGTGTTAATTTAATTTTATAAGTTTATTTCCTTAAAACATTTCTGTTATGATTTATAATTTAAAAAAAAAAAAAAAAGAGAATATTTTTGTACATTATTCAACATAGTCTCATGCTTCTTGGTCTTAATCATCAATCATTTATGGTGGTGCGATGTTCTGACTTTGTTTGTTATATCCACATGTACAAGAGTCATCTTAAATTTACCAAGTGTTTGTAACGCGAAGAAACATGATTTCGGAACATTATAACATTATGTATCGCTAATCAGAGTGAATGACCGATTCAATTGCATCTGAATCTATTCATCTCCTACAATACGCCTTTCTGTTTCTGGTTTCTTTGTTTGCCCTCCTATCCTCAAAACCGTATCTAGAAGAACACACACTCATATATTTTGATCGGTTAACAAAAAAAAAGTCGGTTAATGAATTTAACCACAATTCCTAATAATTCCTAAAGCGTACTTATAAGATATACGACATTTGTCATAAGATATATAACGAAGTGAATAGTTCTTTTTTGTGTCTTCTTGTAGCCAAATATTCTATACTAACTAAAAGTGTTGGGTGTTAAAAGATTCGACTTAAGTTGAATATGATATATATATATATGCTTCTTCTTTTTATATTATTATTATCGTTGGATATTCATGCGAATTTTTCTTTAAAAATTTTCTTGTTTACCGTCTGCTATTGTACGAATTTGTATGTGTTTGAAAATTAACACTCGCCTCAAGTCCAAGCAAACATTTCTTTCAATCAATCAAAGTCAAGTGTGCTAGTTTAGCTGGTGTGCATACAAACATTATAGGCATCTATCATTTATAACTGCCTAAACCACGGCCTTCATTTGCTTAAGTACCATATGCATCAAATTAATCTGTTCGTCTGTATATTCATATAAAAAGTATATGAAGTTACTTCAAAGCATAATGAAAAAAAGTGATTTGAGATGTAGTGAAATAAAATTTAATGAAATGATAGGAAATTCTTGATCTTTTATTATTGTATGGAATTGCTTTTTAATGAATACGCAAAATATTTATTCGGATCATTTCGTTACCTTTACGAGACTGAGACGTAGAATATATTTAGTAATAAAAATTAATAAATTCATCTTAAGAAAGATGTAATGACTTCAAATCATTTAAAGATCCCATTATTATTCATCTACTATTAAAGATCGCGTTTAGATCTTACAACTTCATGTGAAATATACTCACAAGTTTTGAAAATGATATTTGATAGACTATCACTGTAAATTGTTAATAAAAGTTATGAATGATAGATCAGTTGTAGTTCGAGAGACTTATGAAATTATTGCAACTTCCCATATCTTATTAAGGGAAAATTTATTTTACTAATATTAATTAACAATTTTATTTTAAAAAAAAAATTTTTTTTTTTTTTAATAAAGAACCCTTATAGAAAAAAATTAAAATATTTCAGAGCGAATCTTTGGTGCCCTTTAGCTCAAATTAATATTTTTTGAAGATCGACAACATTTTAAGCAAACGTATCAATAGACGATTTAGGATCATTTTGCACTGGCCTTTTAGTTATCTTTATAAAAAATTTGGTACCAGTAAACTCTACCAGTAAATCAATATGCGTAAATGTTTGTTTAAAACATTTTCCCATTTTGGCATAAACTAAGACATGGGCTTTATATAGAGTCATCCATATGATAGTTTTGCAGATTTAAATCAAATTGAGGATCATCTCATTATTTGTGGACTACGACATCATTTAAATATCTTCAATAGCATATCGTACAAGTTGCATCCTTTTGGAGTCATTTTCAATGTCTTTTCTGTACATAGCAGGAATAACACGGCCATAACTTATATATATATATTAATTTTCCAAGCGTTAAAATTTGGAGAATATGAAATTACACGTGCAATAATGATAAAACGAAGTTGTGCGGCTTTTGGCACAAATAAAAGTGCGTTTCGATAATCTTTGGATTCTCATAACCCTGTTACTGTGATCCAGTTTCATCAAACTTCTTCACACTTTAGCCTATAGTGTGCTAAGATAGGTGATTATGTTGACTATAATTTGCTCATAATAAACGAATCGTACTTAGTACAGAGAAACAGTATTTTTTTTTGTAAGTTTTTATTATTATAACAAATTTCAAAATTATAAACCGATCCATATTGTATGTAAAATGGCACATATTACAATAACGTAATATAACTTAGATGACAGTTCTGTTTTAAATATGTTACTGAAATCGAGACCATGAATTGGATGAAACCTAAATATTGAAAATTTTGCATACAAATTTGGCGTTTCAAATGATCCAATTCGGTTATAGGAGACAGCTACAGTACAATAAAGATTCGATTTTTTGCTTATTACTTATATATTGCAATAAATATAACGTTAAAAATTTCTACATGTATTCTATGGATGATCCTTAAATATCTGGGCAAAAATAGTAGAAATATTAAGTAATGACGAAATTTTTTAATTTTTTATGTTTCTTTTTTTTTTTTTAAATAAATTTAGATAATATAAAGGATTCATCAGTAGTCGAATATAGATTTTTTTTATTAATTAATAAATTCGTGTCGAGTCATAATAGAAGAAATCAAGGGTCAATCACAAAGTGTTATATACTCATCAAACATTAATAATAATGCAATGACCAGAAATAGTAGAAACCAATTTTGGCTTCGAATAGTGTTCAATGGAACCACTAATTTGCTAATTTATAAGCTATTACTATTTATTTTACGGAACCTTGATTAAATTTGACCCAATTGCCATAGCACTTGCTGTGAAGATAAGAAAATATGACTTTGATGTCAAAGGCTTGGTCTACTTATATTAAAAGAAATAAAACAAAAAACTTTCTTGACCAACTCTTAGCAATTCGCTGGATTTAAGTGGTTGAAATAATTTCTATGTCTGGCAAATATTGACATAAAATAAAAAATCAAAAAAAAAAAAAAAAAAAAGAAGCGAAAAAGTCTTTCCTGCCTACACACACTTGATACAACGAGAAGACGTCTCTTATAGAAAATCAAATAAGATTATGTTCGGTTAAGGTCGAATGTTTTGATACCTAATTTTTATATATGTAATCAACACCTGTAGAGTATTCTCACAATGATATCTCTTTAAATATCCTGACCTATGACGATAGACTTAAGTCTTTTTTTATTATAGATGGATGAATGATGATAATAAATATTAAATATTTGCACTTATAAAATGATTATTGATATCATTATTCTATAATCTGTAGAATGATTGGAACTATAATATTATTCCATATACAACTTTTGTCAGAAATTGATTGATAATTAGTTATACCATAAAAAAACTAATATTTTATTTTATAATTTATTGTAAAGTGCTCAAAATTTGATCATCGTGCTTGTGTTTATGGGCGTATAATGTTCTTTTCCGAACTATTGTCGGCGAAACTCGAACACGTATGTATCATACTTACCTTGCTTATCTAAATTTCTAAAATTTTCGGCAACTAATAGACAACCAGGCAAATGAATAGATAAGCATGAGTGGGTCAAATGAATATTTTGATACTGTGTTTGAGAAAATTATCGCAATTATCGTTACAAATACAATAAACTGATTTAATATACCATAGAAATGGGTATGAAAAAGAGCAGCAGCAGACAATTACTTCAGCGAGTTTGTCAATAAATGAGCTGATTATACAGTCTAGTTCTTTTTTTTTTTTTTTTTATTATTTATTTGCATATATTTTTATTTTTAATGCTTGTCTTTATTTTTAAGCCAACACAAAAACCAGGCAGACATTCACAGACAGAGAAAAAAAAAAAATAAATAAATATTGAACAAGTAATAAAAAGGAAAAAAAAAAAAAAAAATAAAAACCAAATGTAGTCGAAATCCCAAAGATGGATAGAAAGACAACAAAAAGGTTTAGCAAGCTGTTCAGCGGTAAACAATTTTACCCTCAACTGTGTGACTGTGAGACAAGAAAACCAGACTGGACCGGCAGTTAGTCAGCCAAACGTTTGGGGGAATACAACAAATAACAAAAATGTTATTACGAAACATGTAAGAAATTTATATACACGCTTTACGATTAATCTTAAGTACCCTACCTACCTATAAATTGATTTTTAAAGGATGTAATAAATTCGCTTAATCTTTCTTCAAGAAATTTTTCGAAATATTAGGCGCAAAGGCCCCATTTCAAATTCGACAACTTTTAAAACTGTTATTAAACGTAATCTGTTATTATCGATTAAGAGTATGATTAGTGGTGTTGTTTAAAATTTTGTGACAAGAAAACTTTAAATAGCGCATAAACTACCTATCATACAGATATAATACAATCAAATCGATTCATAAACTTATGCTTACGCTTCGAGTGAATATGTAGAATGCACTAAGTGTGACCGTTACGATATGTGTTTTTGAAATTTATAAATGGAGCAACGAATTTATTGTACATCATCCGGTAGTTATGGCAGAACTCCTTGTTAAACGATGTTTTATTTATTTAATGTTTTTTTTTTTTTTTTTTCATAATTTGTGTAAATTTAAAGCACAAAATAAACACAGATTACAAGAACTAAAAAAATAAAAAATTTTCCCCTTGAGGCAAATCTTTGATAGTCCGACCTATAGTCTAAAGAGTTACGCCCCAACGATTGATGCTGGTGGCATGAAGTGCACAAAAAAAAAAAAAGAAAACAATTTTTGTAGGCATAATTGCATTCCGAATTAGTCTGTGAATTGCTAGTTTGCCCAAATATGGCAGTATTTTCAATGGTTATTAATCAAACATTTGAGCAAAGAATTGTATCCATCTTTTAGAGATGAAATCGTTACCTTCCTACGATCCATGGACTTGTGATTGTGCAATGGTCATCATACGACGTCAGTTCTTGAATATATATTTTTTATAATTAATATATTTATGTTGCAATGTGCGTTTGAATGAGATGTTCAGCTATTACCTTAAGTTTTTTCCGCGTAGTCAAGACATTCGTATGTTATTCATTACTGTATATGTAGATTTTGATAAATTGAAACATTTCGAGAAATGAATAAAAGTATATGTTGTGACATAACCTCAAAAAAAGAGTACCTGAAAAATTGGGTATCTCGTTGACAGTATTTATATTTGTGTATAAAAATTTTTCCAATACTTTGATGATTTCGCTGCTTTGGCGAGTATAATCGAATCAATTAAGAACCACTGGCTGGTCAAGAAAGTTTGGATGTATATGTTGTCTTACTTAGTTTCTAAGCGTTACAGGCAAATATGCAGAGTTAATATACCTGCTGATGGTAGATACAAAAAGAAAATTTAATTTAATTATAAAAAGTGTAATATTTGTGGTGCGTAAAATCTACATATATATAGACGCATCTTCTCACACACACACACACACACATATATATATATATATATATATACACATACACGCAAAGTACTTAGTCTGGTTGTGCGCACACTTACTATAGACCATAAATAATCAGCCTTGTTTTTTTTTTTTATTTGTTTTTTACAAATCAGAGAGCAAGGAAAAATAGCAGACAGACGCATCAAGAGGTTTTTTTTTTAACGCATTACCAACAACAAATAGCTACAACAATAACAACCACAGTAACAAATACTACATAAAAAACGGCCAGACATCAGCCACCACCATCTCTCTCACCTCCTCCTTTTTATCATCAGTCAGTTCAATAACAGCAACAAAAGCAACAATAACAGCAACAAACATCGTCTGCATACACCATCTCACCACTTTACGAATAATAACAACCACCATCAACCGAGTAGAGGCATAATATTAAAGTGTTTGGTGTTTACAGTGTGTTCATAAATTTTGATTAAAACACAAAATTCTTGAACTTCACATACGCGGCCAGTGTAACACTATGAATACAAACGTTAGTCATTAATGATTTCCCTTTTATATCTGCTGAGCACAAATAATATATTAAATTTATCACTTCGTTTGTAATTGTGCGATATCGTAAACCACCAGAAGTTGCTGTACCAGTTTAAGTAGGCGTAGTTAGTAGGTAGTACCTATGTCTGTTTATCTATTCGAACGAATTTTTAGTCATACAAAAAAATGTAGAAAATGAAAAATGATCCATAGATCAAGGTGTGTTTATATTTCAAGGTTGTGATCGGTTACTAATCACAAAGGAACAAGAATTTCTTGTTGTAGTTTCTTCGGCTTTATATTAATTTTCGTATTCCGAAGGAAAAGACCTCAATAAAACATTGCAATATAAAAATTTTGTTATAAGCCGAGGTTGGTAAAGGGAAAAACAATAAAAAAAATCCTTATAATTTGCGAAGTCTCTGTGATGTGGCTTAGAATACGATGGCAAGTCTGAAGAATCGCTAATAACTAAAGAAATAGAAGATAATAAAGCAAAAAAGTAGCGAGAAAAAAACCGTTACAATCAAATTAACTAGTTTGGATTTTATGGAATTTGATAAACATGGATTTGATGTTTAGCACGTATACGTGTATTATTATAATATTAATCTTATTCTGAAGACTGATACGGTCACAGTCATGAAGTATTTTGCACTTTTCATTCATATATGAGAAAATTAATAAAACTTTCCTATTTCTTGCAGTTGCGACACAGTAAGCAATGTTACACGCGATATTATTTATTCGTTCCACCAAACTTTCGCGATAGAGGCCATCAAAATATTCTTACACTTAAGCATCACATCATTTAAAAATTGTTTATCACTCAATTTATGAAAAAAAATTTTTTTTTCTCCTACGCTTTAAGTCATAGGTTTCAGAGAGGTTACGAATTCTTAAGTGCAATCGATTACATCGTATCAAATATGGAAACTGTAAAAATATAAGCAATTCTTTAATGAAATATTTCTTTTCAATTCTTATTTTATGCGAAAAAATATTTTTAAATACTTTGCGCATCATAAAAGTGTGATATTTGCAATCGTTAGTGTTCATTGAGATATCTTAAAAGTAATTACTCCGCTAGTCCTTATCCAAGAAAGTGTATAAAAAAAAAAAAAGACCGTCGTATTCACAGTACAAGTTAATTTCATAAGGAAATTTCGCCTATACTTCTTGTTAGAAAACGTTAGCAAGATGATGCAAAAAGTCGATACCCAATTTGCATGCTGTTGCATTAAAAATCGAAAGACTTTTATTGTTTAGGAAACAAAAAGGTTTTATTGTTTAATTCTTCAAATCGTGTAAAAAATTTAAATAGTGATATTAGACTCTTATGATCAACTTAACGAATTTCTATTGCGAGCATGATGTGAAATTTTTTTCATTATCCCAGTTAAAATCTTTGTTTCAAATGGTTTCAAATTGTTCGGCCTATTTGGATTAGCAATTGTACTAATCTTTACTGGTGAGTTGAGTTTTTTTTTATTTTGAAGCTGTTAGTAAACATTTGACGTACACTGTTTGTGTACACGACAAAAAAAAAACCTTAATATAAATAATGGATAAATTTCGTATTTTGTTGTTATTATGGTATGTGTTTCGGTATATGGTGCGTTCATGTGTTGTTACTCTCTGTTTGCTTTGTAAGTAGGGTTTGTTTTTGTGAATACTTTTCAAGGTCATTATATATGGAATTTCTATACTATCCATATACACACGTACACACAAGTGAACAAATCTTTGATTATTTTACAGCCTCACTGAACAACATACTTGTTTACTTGTTTTCGTAGTCATTGCTATCGTAGTGGTTGTCGTTTTCGGTATATTATTTCTTCAAGTAGGATGAGAGAGAGAGAAAGAGAGAGGCAAAGAAACAGAGAGAGTTATTTACGTGTGCATTTGTATGTATCTATAAATTACAAACGTCTGGTGTCTCATAGACAGCCTGTAAATGGATAGTTGGGTTGGTTGGCCGATTAGATAGATGGTATGATGAATAATTGCACGAGACGGTTGGCTGGTTCAAAGGTTACCCGCATGCATGGGTGGCTGGATATTCAATCATTCCATCAGGAAAAGAGCCGGTTATACGCTTTTTTCTTTTTTTATTTTTTTTTATCCTCTTTCTCACTTTAGTTAACTTGACATTGAAATATTTGTTCACCTAAAATCTCAAAGAGTTGCGAGGCTATCAAGTACAACTGAAGAAGTTTGTAAGGGTGCATGTCTGTGTGTGTGTGTGTGTGTGTGTGTGTGTGTATGCGCGTGAATTGAAAGCATTGGGGCATCAAATCATCATTATCATCATAAAAATACTGACACAAACCTACACCCAAACAAATTCTGAAACAGACATAAAACAAAGGATGATAACAATGATAGGCTTAACTAAGCTTTCACGTGCTTGAGACTGATTTCACTTTACAACAATAAAATGTGCATTACATATTTTGTCGGCATATTTATATACATATACGTACGCACACACGTTTGTTGTGTATCATGGTTGATGAACGCATTGTGTACGTACGTACGTACAGTCTGCTTGTTGACATTGTAATTGTTATTCACTGTCTAATGATATCAGACGGCTGAGTACTGTTTGGTTGGCAGAAAAATCTTTATTTTCTCGCTGAAATGTATAAAAGATGAATAATTTTCATGAAAGAGAGAAAGAGAGAATCATTTTTAAATTGTGTTGGAAAAGATAGAAAATGAAAACCTTTTGAAACAGCTTTGTATATAAATATATTATTGTTCTCTGTCCGATGTAAGGACTTAGGTAATCGACATTAGATGCCTTATGTCTAAACGATCATGTTATCATATGATTTTTTTATACCATTGCCTAAGTCAAGTCTTTAGGGTAATCTTTTATTATTTTAATAAAATTTCCCATGGTATGGATTCCACTTTCCACTATAGATGACGTCTGAAAAAACTTATAAAAGTTGGACTTCATAGAATATTTCGAAATGTGTTGGTTCAAAAATACGGAATAAGGATATCAAAATTCAACACATTTGAGAATTTTTTCAACAATAACATTTATAACGCTGTACATAGGTTCATCGTATGAATTAATTTGCTTAGAGAGAAATTATTATTAGGAAATAGCAAATGTATATATGTTTATAGTCAAGAATAGAACCATGCTTCATTCATGCCGATTGGAAAGGAAAGATAAATGCTTTTAAATCAAATTCGAAGCAAAAGGAACTCCATATATAGTTTGGGGAAAAAGAAATCCATCCAATCTTATATGAACTTCAGGACTTTATTTAACATTTCGAATTGGAAAATAATGGATTTCTTTTTCCCCAAACAAAAAGAAATCCATCCAATCTTATATGAACTTCAGGACTTTATTTAACATTTCGAATTGGAAAATAATGGATTTCTTTTTCCCCAAACTAATATTTCAGCCTTTATAGCATTAGATTATGAGATTTCTCTCTCTCTCTCTGTCTCTCTCTCTATTAAGTGCTTTATAGTCGAATCTGTTTCATTCACTTGCGCGAACTGCTAATTCGTATGCTATTGGAAAAAAATCCTAACAGGTAATGTATGGGTTACTAATTCAGCTTTGAGTAAAATCGGAAGTTTTTGTCAATATTTGCAAAAAGTTATCATTACACATTAGAAGGAAAAAATACAATTTGATGTAATTAACGTTGCAATTAGTGTTGCACTTTCCAAAAAAAAAAAAAAAATACAAGCAAATTACTGTCGCAAATTTCCGATTATGTATTCCAAGACATCACTTAGACAATGAGAGTTAGAGGAAGATTATATTATTAGGCACTCAGTGTTAGTTAGCGAAAGAATTGATGACTTTTATAAGTTTCCTGCGGGTTCATGGATCCAACGGTTGCACCTAAAAGTGAGTATAATTCTTATCGTATTCTGTTTTTAATATTGAGTTCTAAAGCTTATTCATGTCATTTAAAATCAAAACCGCTTAAATGATATGAAATTGTAATGTGCTATCATCAATCTATTATAATCGATAAATAATTTGTTATCGAAGTTTTTTTCGGGTCGTTTGCCGTTATAGATTTTTAGATGATATTTTTACAATTCAGTAGGACTTTTATTTGGAATATACGATGATGAATAGCTTATTGACTAAGGATATGAACGATATGCTTGCATACAGAATTTAAAAAATGACTAACTGACTGACATCCAGTTTGTCATATACTGATTGTTGTGCATTCAGTCGAGTTGAAGCTGTTTGCGTTTCTTGTTTTTTTTTTTTTTTTTTTTTTTAAATGCAGTGTCCGCCGTCTCAGTGAGACAACCATCAATCAACTTGAGACAAGAAATAAAACTCGAGTACACTTCAACGCTGAATAAAGTCTTTGAATTCAAGTGGTGGCTGTTTGTTGCTGTTGCCCTTTGGAATCACATTATGCGCATTAGGATTTCTTTCATGCTGCAATAGTCAACGAAACCATTCAATGAGAATTGAAGCAATTTGATTTTGATTTTGTTTCATATATCAGTTATCAGAGGCAGGCGATACACTAATTATATGTAGGAGTTAGGGAATATTAATTTTATCAAATATTATTAAATATTATCTATGTGTTTGCTTGTCTCTTGAACCCAAATTGTAGCCTTAATTGTCCTTTTGAATCTCTTTAGTTGTTCAAAAGCAATTGAATTTTTCTATAGAAAGGCAATAAAAACTGTAAGTTGTGGGTAACGAAAAATTTTATGTAATTTGAAGATACTAGTAAACTAACAAAAATTAGGCTAAAAAGTTTGTATATATTACTACTCTAAGATTTTTTAATCGATTTAACTGCATTCGTACGTCGATCCAAAAAGTTGTCTATGAATGCTTCAAAAAAAAAAAAAAAATGAAATAAAAAAATAAAAAATACTCCCAGTTAGTATTACAAATTGAAAGTAGGTTGGATCCTCCTTTATGGTAAAAAAAAAAAAAAAAACCAAATTGGAATTTCAAAATATCTTTGTCAATAAATGATTGCTGACTGACGTTGAAAACGAGTTTTATTAGATCAGTTGATAGCAATCAATGGCGACCAGGTATTAAAGGCAAGAGCAAATTGTTTAAAAATATTCTTTTTGTATACAAGTTATATTCTCGGTTTATATTTTCAATTTAATGTTTTTAGTCGCGCTTTAAGAAATTAGAATTATAATACAAACAAACCGAGTTATTAAAGAAGAAAAACAATATTAAATTCATTTAAGTCTTTTTCACGAACAAAGAGTTATTTCAATACAGTCACCTTAGAATGGATGGGTAACGAGCAAACGAGATTCCACTCTCAAAACTTTCCTATTTTTTTTTTTTTATTATTATTGTTACATTTTTACAGTCGGTAACACTTGAAAAGTTAGGAGTATCGGTTCATTCATATTCTCTAAAATATTCTTATTTTATTGTACTATATATATATCAGTAAAGTTGTCTATGTAGCAGGCGGGTTGGGCTATCTAGCAATCACATTTGTTACAGTAAAAAAAAAAAAATCCGGTTTTTGATTTCAGTCATGTGTTTATATGCGTGCATATTCGTCTATAGGTCTAACCTGAATTGATTTGCAAAAGCGGACAATTTAATGCAATTGCGAACACAGCTGCACATGCTACACAAACGCGCCTGTTGTTGTTCTTTTTGCCCTATTCCTATACGAAAAGAATGTATATTGCTTTCGTTACCAGTCACGCCGTGAACTGTATTATGTTTCAAGGGGCACGATTATCACCGTCTCGACCACCATACTTTTGGGGTTTGACACAAAAAAAGAAAAAAAAAAAAAAGACAAGTAAAAACATTATAATCAGGCAATTTCGACCACAAAATACCCTATACCATTACCTCATATTTTTCTTAATTTATTTTTGAGATAAAATATCATAATTTTTTTTTTTTTTGATTTCCATGTGAAGCCATACTTGGAAACCTCATGGGAGCTTTTCTATGAGAGAGAAAGACGCAAAACGTGAATTGACGTGATCCAAAGTTAGCAAAATAAATTTTCTTCTTATATATTATTTATTATTCCTCAATTATTTTCATCGTAGATTATTGAAACTTAGATGTTCTTGCCATATAAGATCTTACGTTTCATGACAATCCTTGTCTATAATGTCCAAAAAATAGACTTATTTGATCCAAAACTGATAGGGTTTATTTTTATATCATATTATTACTATTATTATTACAATTTTCATGATAATATATTAAAAATTAGACCCTTTTTTCATATAAAGGTTTAATTTTCATAAGAAGTCTTAGATGGAGTAATGTCCAAAAAAATAGGTTTACATAGACTAAATTTGTTATAGTAAATTTTTAAGTCAAATTATTTTAAAACTTGAATCATTTTTTTGCTATATAAAGATTAATTTTTTTTTTTTTTAAATTATTATCTTTTGTGTTAAGGACTTTTTCAAAATTAGTCATTTTATGGAGAGTAGTCGTAAAAATGGTCAAATAGGCAAATTCATTTTTAGCATGGTATTGTACTTTGATCAAAACACATTAATGCATTAAATTTTATCAAATTATTTTAACAATTTGATGCGATGCGTAAATTGAATACAAGAATACATGGACAAACATACATACATGAATAGACCAGCTTAAATTGATTTAGGGAATGATTAGAGACGCCCGTACTAACTTGATAATACCTCATACCAGAAGTGATGTTTTACATTGATATTTTTAATTTAATTTAATACCTCAGATTTTAAGTCTAGCCTTGAGCTAACGAATCAAACAGGCAGACCATTAGACAGATGTAGAGCTTGCAACAGGCGCTTGAAGGCAAACGAGCGTAGACGCTCGACCAGACAATGCAAATCAAACATGATTGTTTTTGTTGTTGTTGCTGTTATTGTTGTTGTTCTCGTTGTAGCAAAAATAGTGGGCCTAGACGCACGTTATTGCATTTGTATGAATATGAACGTGTAATATTATAAATGACTTAACCAAACGTAATGCTTCATGGCTACGGCCATTGAATATTTAATAAACGTGCTTTTGTGATACATTTATTTAAACGAAACAACGATTCAATTGAGTGTTTCAATGAAAAAAAATTATTCACTTTTTTCATTTTCACTTTTGAAGTAAATAATGTACAGTTTTTCGACAATATTCATTTATGTTCATCATCTTGCATAGGTTATTATATTAATTATTATTAATTATATGAAGCTTTCGAAAGATATATTAAACGCATCATTAAAGAAAGAGATGCATTATATATGCAATATAAACGTAATGTTAATGTAAGTCTAATACAAAAATTCGACAGATCTCAAGGTCGACAGGTTGACTGTATCAAAGATAAAGAATTACTACATTTTCTGAAGGGGTAATAATAAGATATTTATCTAATTACAACGAAAATATCGAATAATTATAAACAACAACTTGAATAGTAAATGGTTTTGAATAACTTTAATTTACAAATATTTAATAGATGTCACACTTTGTGCATAGGGCTGTCATAAAACACCACGTAGGCTAAATTTATTTATTAAAATATATATTAAATAATTGTATAAATAAGTACCAAGTATCTGTAACTCAGTATAGATGTCGATGTGACCTTAGTTGTCAAAGTTTTATCAAAATTCGCTATCTCGACTAAGTTATAAAAAAAAAAAAAAAAAAAAAAAAAAATTTAAATCTTTTATAAATCTGTCAACATTTCTTATATTAGAGTAGAGTAGTAAGAGTCTTCAACATTGAGAGAAAAAAAAAAATTTTATTTTTAAAACCACTGTCTAAGGATGTGATTACATTTTGTTATTATTTATGGAATGAAACAGTTGCCCTAGCATAGGCGTTTGTCTTTAGTGTAGCCAGTAATTAATACTTGGTTCATGGTGATTGTCTTGGCTTGGAAGATTACCTCTCTTGTCTCGTTTTACTTATTTTATATATATTTAAAGCTGACGAACAAATAAATCATCGCACAAAATGAAAATGTAATGACAGCAGTAGCAATTTGTAAGTTACTTTTTCATAAGCTGAATGTCCTGAGACCTTTAATCATTCTCACTACGTTTATAAAATATAACGAAAGCTGTAATGACAGAGAGATAGATAGAGAGAGAGAGAGAGAGAGAGAGAGAATTTTACGTCTTTATGTCCGCCATACTGTTTTGCAGTGGTTTTCACGTCATGCGTATGCAAGTAAGCAAGCAATCGCATTGAAGTGAAAGGCTTGTATGAGGTTGCATGTTCATCTGTTTTGCACGCATATGCATATGTTGTAGATGTCAGACAAAAGCAAACAGCTTCTGTATTTATTGTCATTGTGTTTTTTTTTTTTTCATATAAGTAGGTTGCTGCAGATGGTTAAAAATTCCTATTCATGTTCTCTCATCTCTTTCTGTCTCTCTCTCTCTCTCTCTCTCTCTCTCCTTCTCCTTTGATTTCCCTTCCTCTTTTTGTCTTTTTATCATTTTGTTTTATTTGGTTTTTAGTTTATCTGTTATTCTATTACTAAATTAATATATATGTTCGTATGTATATGTATGATTTTCTTGCTTTCATTTTCGTAAATTTCGCACATTTGATTACTGCGATAGCATCCTATATTCTCGGCTTAACCAAACTAAAGTGCAAGGGCACAATGTCTATCTTATCCATCACTGTCTCATTAAATGAATATTTTGTGGGTTTAAATTATTAACGACTCTAAGCATTAGCTGTATGTACAACATGTTTTATACAATTCCACGTGAAACGTTTTTGTGCTCTGTTAATCCTGATGCTGTTAATAACGATTTCGCTTTTGATGCTACAACTTTTAATTCATCGACGTCTGATAGCTACTGTTACTTCTTGCTGGGCTTCGCAAATTTTCTGTTAATTTATTTGTTTTGCATGGTTTTTGGTTTCTCTCATATCTTGGTTTCTTTTTAGGACTGTAGTTCTTAGAGCAGTTGTTATTATTATTATTATTATTGTTGTTGTTGTTGTTGTTGTTATTATAGCTTACAATTTAGTTGGTTGTTGTGTGCAATTCATTTGAAATTCACGGTCTGACAACACTGATGCTACTGTTATTGGCGCTGATTTGTTTGTTCATTTGTGTCTACGGTTCTACCTACTCCTCCCTGTGCCTCCTTATTGTCATTCATGAACTCTTTTCTTTTACATGTCTGCTATATACGTCAGTCGTCCACTTATCTGTCAGCTCTCAACAATTTCAGACTTTTTATTTATATTTCTGTAGTTGTTTTTGTCTGCATTTAAAACTTTTGCTACGAAAAAATATCTCAATTTAGTTGTTTTGACGATTTTACCGAGTAGAACAACGAAACAAAAACAACAATATCTACAGCAAATAATTTCTTACCTTGCTCTGGTTATTTTTTTTTTTTTAAATTTGTATTTTTATTTTTATTTTTTTTTTTTTTTTTTTTTTTGTTTTCTTTTTTGCTCTTAGGGTTGATTGTCACCGAGATTTCAGTTGATTGCATTTCATGTCTGGCTAGACAGAAATCGTTTAGCATAATTATTGTTCGAATTGAATGCAACAAGGGTTGCTGCTACTGCTCAATGCTTCACTCAGAGGGGGTAAGACAAAAATATATGCGCATGTACATACATATGAAAAGTTATTGACAGCACAGACGGCTAAACTTATTGTACTAAAATTATGGTGAATACGTATTCTAAACTCGGTTAATTATAAACGTGTAAAAAAAAATCACAAGGGAATCGATTTGTTGCACGTATACAGATAGTCTTCAATGCATATATATTTTAATAAGAAAAAAAAAAAGGGGGTCATATTACACATTGATGCAAGGGGACAGACCTGAAAGTATATTTCAATTCAATGGTTTTCAAGGAATACAAAGAAATGACAATCTATCAAAGATACTGAACATTTTTCTTCATAACAACAATGTTTAAGCAAAGCAATCGCTTGAGACGCTCAAGACGTTCAAGACGCTTATCTGTATAAGATATATTCCACCTATAAACATGAAGTTTCTTTTCTCCCCGTTCTGTTATAAAAATATATATAAAAAGAAAAAGGTTCTCATTACATTTGTGGGCTAGCATTTGAATTTTTTTCGGCCACTATATTCAATTCAATTAAATGTGTAATGTGAACGCTTATATATCAATATAATCCCAAATTCAAATTATAATATATCGCAAACTTGCCTCAAAAGAGTTATGCATTTTATATGAAAAGAACGTTACAAACAATCTTCCAGAAACATATCGCATAGGCTGGTTGAAGCTTTTCATTATTTTCGATCGATATCTAAGAGTTCGGACATAACGCCAAACTTGACCAATGAACTAATTGGAAGGACTTACGGAAATGAATGGAATTTTTTGTATAGAATTTACGCACAGAGTTCACTAACGGCTCTACACACATAATCAAAATTAATCAAAATTCTTTTAAAGTTGCTTAAGCATATAGGTAGATTCAGGCAACGTCCGCAAATAAACTTTGAATCAGAAACCAAGAAAAAAAATCAACAGACAAAGTAATCGAACGCTATGTGACGACTTTAGAATCTTGCAATTTTACTAACATTAATCCTATCAAACCATATTAAGGCATACTATGAAAGGTGGGAGTCTACAGGTAAACAAAATAAAAAACTCAGTTGAAAGTAATTGTGTATTAAAAATGTATGAAAATTCTAAAAAAATGCTCTATATTTTAGAATATAATTTCAAATAATGCGGCAACGCTTCGCTGGTTTGTGAAAAAATTTCGTGGTGTTTATAGTGAAAGTGCTTTCTTAAAATCACCAAAACGCAAATGATTTATTTGTTTTCGATCTGAAAATTTCAACATTAAGAGGTTGATAACGAGCGTTGAATAGTGGGTCCAAGATGATCTAAAGCTGCAGCAACAGTGACAAAGCACTGATTGAAGGTGAGCACGGTAATGCTTTGTGCTTAATGGAATCGAAAGACAAACACGCCTCATAGTCTGCTCCAAGCGTGTTAGATAAATGATTCTGCTCTCTTGAAAGAGTTTAGATGGGAAGTTTAAATGCATTCACCGTATAGTTCATACCTTGTACAGCTCTTTTATAATTTTTTTTTTTATTCCCTACAAAGGTCTCTTAAGAAGTGTAGACTTTGGCTTCCATATAGATTTGTTTGAGTTTGCACTCAAAAATCGCAGCAGTTCCCTAGTGATTGAATAATGATGTTTCTATCAGAAAAGTGACAAAAGTTTAGTCCTTTAAATGGCAAATATTTGATTTAGTAAAATCCCTCAGAACATTAAAGAAATGTCTTTGAATTTTCTTTCAAAAAAAAAAAAAAAAAAAAAAAATCAAGAAGTTTTTCCCTTACCTAATATGTACATTGGTTCTTGAATATTTTTTTTTTTTTTTTTCGTAAATATTATTTTAATTACAGTCACACATATTCACATTCATTTTTGTATGCAAAAGTCAGTGTGATGTGAGAAAAAGTAAGAAATGAAACATAGGTAAAGTCTCGTTATTTGTCTAGCTGTCGAGCTGATTTATTAGCCCTTGGTTAGACCTATTTTTCAAGGTGAACTTTCTGTACGTACATACATATGTCTTTCTGTTGGTCTCACACTTTGTTCCACCTAATGGATTTCTGTACATTGCATGTGTGCGCTGATGCGTTGGGAAAGCTTTCATAAATATTTTTAAAGAACAAAAACTTTTTGCATTTTTCCTAATTGCACTTATACTTCGATGTTCATGTGGGGGGAGAGTAACAAGCATATATGTACTGAATGCTTAAGGACACTATTGCTCTCTTTCTCTCATATTATAACTTGTTTCTAAAAATTTGCCGTAGGAAAGTTATCCTTGTCCTTGTTATTAAAGTCAATGCAGTTAGTTCAGTATTACTAAGTGTATATTTCGATTTCCAAGCATTGTATTTTATCTCTGTTCTACTTAATAATATTACAATCAGTAATATTTACGTACAATTATATTCTAAGTTGGAATGGTATACTATGTGGTAAAGAGCATTTTTGATTATTGAGATATTATCGAATACGATTTGAATGAAATCGTTATATAAATATTGCATTAGTATAAATAGCTTACGATAATTGCATTAAATGGAGATAAAAGAATGATGTTACATCAGTGTAGTTCAGTATTTTCTTTTTTTTTTTTTTACATCTTTTACATAATTTTTTCCTTCAGAAATTTGTAGCAAATTTTTCTTCTGCTGCTACTTCCATTTATACTGGAATTTTTATTCCCTCATTAGTCGTGTATATTAAGTTTGTGCAGATTTATGTATCACTCAAAAGACCTATCTAAAATAAAGTTTTATTGTACCGATTAATTCAAGACTATATCTTACACAATTCAGAGTCATTTTCCGAATTGATAACAAACTTGCCTGCCTAATTGTTTGTCTTATATCTATCTATGCATTGTTTTATTCAAGACATAGAACGCGATTTTTGAGATATTTTTACGAAATTTGATACAATCTCTCAAGAACGATGGCTGAAGTTTGAAAATAATTCGGTATTGGTTACCTTTACAACTATTCAATATAATGTTTGATTTTTAAAACGCGTTTTTTTCTGGAAATTTTCAAAATTTCTCAATAAAAATTTGCTGAATATTAGTATTTCAGCATATGAAATGAAAGTAAAAAATTTGAATCGCATATCTAAATTATTCGAAACTCTTCACATATAATCGTTCTTTCGAAAAGTAAGCAAAAAAAAAACTGTATAATATTTTATGGCGAACATTGGTCGATAATAGTAATTTAAGATAAAACTGAACAATTCCAAATTTGGACTGAAGCCTAATATTTGATATTTAATGATGAAATTTGACCTATAATTAAGTGCAGCAAAATTGGAACAGATAAATGTATATTTTCGACAAAGGCCCAAGACACCAAGGCGTTAAGAAAAACAGCGTAAATAACTTTTCGTATAGTGAGAAAGTGTAAATGTTATGGTTATAGTTAAATATTTAATGGGCCAGTTACTGCTTTTTAGATGACGATGAAAGTAACTTTGGACCTAGTAAATTCATTACTTCAACCTTCTCACATATAAGAACTCTCGTGAAAAGTTTGCGTTTGTACAGCTTAGATAGAATACTTGTTCCTAGTCATTGATCTAGGAGCACAAATGTACTCTAGGCAAAGTGCCTGCGACTGAGGTCTCTCCTTGACAGACGGCCTGATCAGTGATTTTTTGATTGAAGAGGACTTCACAAATATGTATCGATTAGAATGAGTTTAGGTTTAAAATGCTCGGCGACAGGTTGTCAAGGTTTGTAGGAGGAAGTATCAATCAAAGTGTCTCATTTAAGCTCTGAAAGTGGAAGAATCCCTTCTGTAGGTACTTTAGCACAAAGGGATCACTTAACTATTGTATCCAGTTCAATCAATTTCTATGGTTCATCGAAGTAGCAATAAATATGGGCAGGGGCTACATCGATAATTCTTCAATTACGTTTAATCTAAGAGATCAAATAGTAAGATTGGCTTTGAGATTGAATATTTGTAGAAAATCCGAAGGCCAAAATAAATTCAGGGGGGAAAACGCTGCTCAAACAGGATCGCTACATGTCAACATTCTATTCCTGACACACTGCATGGCGAATTACTTTTCCCTGAGCGCTACGTACAGACGGTTTTCTGAATTAGAAAGACGCACCCTTCACCGATATCCTTTCAAACATGCGCTGCAATTAGACGAATCGAACTCGAATTATAGCTTCGAAAGTGACGATCACTTCATGTGAGTAAAGGAAAGATGATATCTTTGATGAATTCAAGTACGGGCGATAAGTTAACTATGTAAATAATTGATTCAATATATATTGTTCGATCTAAAACGGATCCGCTAAGGTTGATATGCCATTTCAGTAGGGCCTAATGGTATCTTAACTTTGTACAAATCTTTGTTATGCAGGTGCTACGTAATGCATTTCTTGCGATTATTAATTGAACTTAAGATTTTTTCAAAAATATTTCTACAAAAATTTATACACGAATTGATGACTATCGTTATGCAAAATTGATGATAGATTTCAATTTATTATTAGAGAAATTTCGAAAAAATATAAAAGAAATTTAATAATATTTTATGCAGAACAGGCGTTAATTAAATGAGTAAGCTTTAGGTAACTTTGGTTTCGTTGACCAATACAAGTGTAAATCTTTATCTAATTGTATTATTTTGTAATTAAAAAATGTTTTATGCAACCACGAATAAGTTTAGATTTCAAAAAAAAAAATTAAAAAAAAAAAATAATATTAAAAGTGTAGGGTATAAAAGAATATGATTTGATCGATAAGATTATTTTTCTTAACCTAGTGTGTTCAATATATAAAACTAAAAAATTCTCCTCATTATCTGTAATGCAACAAATGTCAATCATCTAAAAACATTTAACATCTGCCAAAAATATGTATAATTATTATTCATGTGGCTCGAATGTATCAGGCTCATCAATAATTGTGCCATTAGTGTGTTGCTTTGAAGACAAACCCGACTACTTATGTCTTTTCATTTTCTTTTGATGTCATTTTTTTTTTTTTTTTTTTGTTCTTCTCAATACATACTTGAAGTGCGCTGCTACTTTATTGATTGCATCTGTTTGATTCTTTTCAGGTCTAGTGAGATTTATTGAAATCAAACTGAAAGGAAATCTATCAAATATGAAAAATTATATGAATTTTCCGTTTAAAACGATTTAAATATTTAATTCATTATATAGTTTGCAAACATTGGAAAGGAAAATGTCTATTAATTATTTAAGAAATTAATGAATGAAAATTAATGCTCACAAATCATTTAAACGTAACGAAAACGCAAATGTATTACAACAATACCTTAGCAAAGTAAAAGTTTCAAAGAAAAAAAAAAAAAAAGGAATAAAGATATAACTTTGTTATAATCGATTTAACACGAATCAAAATAAACTAAGCATTCATGTATCCCTCGGGGTTTTTGTTTCTTATCTTATCTTCCACAGATATTCATGGTTTATAACTTTACTTTAATTATAGTCGAATTAGTCTTAAATTTGAGCCGGAGTGTGAGTAGGAATTGAATAAACGAAGAGAGAACATAAATTTGGACTTCTTGAAAGCTGCATATATATATTAGTCTGCTTCATTCAAAAGGTAGTGAACAGCAAATTCGGTCTTGTTATGTCCATATAGACCTATACGTTTACACTCTTAAAAATTTTTTAACATTAAACTATATTTTGAAATTTTTTATTTCTCTATTGTCAAGTTAAGAACTGAAATCAGTGTACATTTTTCAGAAAATTTGTATTTGTTGTTGACTTAATAGACACTTTCAACGTTCCATAGTGCGGAAAAAGTTCATTATCTGAAATATATTTTCTTTTCCTTTGAAATTTTGAGTTCTTTCCCGAAAACTCCAAAAATGATTCTGGAAACCTTGTTAGGTAGTTACAGCCTAATGTCTTACCTTGCTTTGTAATCTCTATAATATAATAATAAGCTAAAAGACGTTTTGTCTGTATTAAAGTAGTTAAACCGAAACGATTGTTGAATGCTTATTAAGTTAAGAGGGATCTGACAAAAGATTGAAAGTTTAGAAAGAAATATTGAATTTTAGTTTTAATCAATTCAGCTAAAGGTTTTTAAATTTTCTTGTCATTTTCTCAGACATTTCGTAACATGTCAAGTGTAAAAAAAATCTTTTGATAGGCACCGGAAAAGGGGCACGTGTCACTAAAGAATCTACGAAACAAAAGAATGAAGAAGAATATTTGAGCTTGGAGGGGTAAATTATGGCGTATTTTGCATTTGGATTTGCATTTTTAATCTTACGAAATTTAGGTAACATTAGGACTAAAGCTGGCCGATCATGCAATCTGTAGAAAATTTATATGCTTTTAGATTTTGCCCCGAATACTCTTGCTCCAGGTAAGTTGAAAAACTAACTATTATATATATATGTATATATATATCAGTAGGTCTTCGTGTAAATAGCTGCATTTTGAAAGTCACGAGTATATGCCTTCGAGTACTTTATGAAGCAATTTTGGTACATCTGTTCTTCGGGGTATCCGATCTTCGAATGGAAACTGGTGTAGCCGATAGTACGTTTATCTGGAGGAATCTTACAGAAATAACCTACAATATCTGCATCCCATTAATTGATTTATTTAAACATTTCTTTAGGTAGAAAATCGAATTTTGGGCGACTTAAAATTTTGGAAAATGATAAGCTTAACATATTCTATATATATATACACACGAAAGTTCTATAATACAATCATAACATTTAAGTGTTGCCTAACACAGAAAGGCGCATTAGCTCACGCATTCCTAAACATTTGTGTGCACTTATTTATATATGGATGTATATATATATATATACATGTACGTAATTATACATATATATTTACATAAATTAGGATATATGTCTGTATACGCAAATATCTATATCTAAACGGGGAGGGTGTGTGCATCTATACATATTACATCTAAACTAAATGCGTGACAATTAATTACGCCTGTAAGCAAAACGGAAACGAAAACACCAGACACAACAACAATAACAACAACAACAACAACAAAGGCAATCGAATAACAATAAAAGAAACAGGGCATAGCATTTAGTATATATCATGAGGATTACAGAGAAAGAGAGAGAGAGAGAGAGAGAGAGCGAGTGACAGTTGATGAGCCAACGAAAGGGAAAGGGAAAGAAAAAAGATAAAAGAGACAGACCATAACATTGTCTTGTCTGTGAATAAATATTTTCATATGTATATACATACGTGTATGCACCGGCTATTCATGTTAAAATACAATAAATAATGTTAATACTTACCCATTCACATACAAAAACAGATATAGTGAGACTTACACTGCTAATGTACATACATACATACATACATACATACATAAATACATTCATTTGGAGTAAGTCAAAATTTATACGCATATTTGAAGTTGAAAATGCGCGTAAGCAATGCATTCAAGGCCACTGATCTTATGCACGTATACATATATCTATGTATGTAGGTAATGTATATAAAAATTGTACATATATACATATATATATATATATATATATATATAAATGAAATGAAATGGCAGATGGTTGTAACGAATAAGCATACAATATACGGGTCTGTACATAATTGCAGTTGGACCAGGATCAGGACAATGCAGTAACTACAACTATGTGCAACTACAATGGTTTCATATATAGAACTGTTTTCATATTACTGCTACTGCTACTCATTAAATCATGTAGTCAAATGGCCAACGAAGCGATTTTTGTTCCCCTTTCTTATTGAAATTTATCAAATTTTTGGCTGCAAAATTCGAAATATATGCGATAAGCATCTTTTCGCTCTAAAAAATATTTTTTTTTTTTTTTTTGATTAACTGCACACGGTTTTGTTTTAGGTCAGCTATTATTAAAATGTTAATCAGGTGTAACTCTATATACACATTATACTTTTCTCCTCCTATAAAATATATACATACATATATGTATAAAGCAATCATTGCCATGCAAAAATATTTATATATTATTCTCTAGTAAATTTTGGTATTTTATTAGTAAATGCATATTTTTAGCTGTATCGTACACCGTTTAAAACATAAAGTGTATTAAATATATATGGATGTATGTGACACTCAAAAGGACTTAAGATACATTTTATTATATTGATCGATTCAGAATCATTTTTTTTTTTTTGAATCGATTTAAGCTTGTTCGTTCATCTGCCTTGATATCTGATATTGTTTGGTTTGAAAACGAATATTCCTAAAAATGGTTTGTGGATTGAATTATTTTTATGATCACTTCTTCATATAATGCCGAAAAGGTAATTATACAGTTTCAATTTATGCTTTCCTGTGGATGTATCCTTTGATGGATGTGATCTATTTTCAATACTAATCTGCCTGCAAGAATTTGTAATGTTTCTAGTTGAGCAAGATACAAATGGACATCTTTGCTTTTGCGGACAAGAGAGTATCAAAAGCACGCCCACACACACACAGATACACACAGGTAGACTGACATCGCTAGATCGTTTCCGAATTTGATGCTGATCAAGAATATATTAGTTTGGGGAAAAGGTAATCCATTATTTTCCAATTCGAAATGTTAAATAAAGTCCTGAAGTTCTTATAAGATTGGATGGATTACCTTTTCCCCAACCTAATATAATCCATTATTTTCCAATTCGAAATGTTAAATAAAGTCCTGAAGTTCTTATAAGATTGGATGGATTACCTTTTCCCCAACCTAATATATACCTTATAGGGTCTCTGATGCTTGCTTCCAGGTATTACAAAGATTATAACAAAATAAGTATTGAAATTAAATTAATTTAAGTTCACATCAAATATTCGATGCATGCGGAATGTAAACAGAACATATAATAATATAACGAAAGAGGTTACTAGTCGTTACCAGTCATTAACTGAAAAATTTACATGACCTTGCTTTGCAATTACAAGCGAATCTTTTGATATAAGAGTTATACGTATACTTTGTAAAAATGATAGAAAAAATAGCTTTTTTATTCGAAATATTACCCCTTGTTACCTATACATTCCTCTTGCTTCTTTCTTTCTGAGTCAAAAAAAAACTTAGTTTTTTGAGGCAAACCAGTCATCGATCCATTTTCGTATATTTTCAGAAGAAGTGAAACGCTGCTCAGCAAATTGCATGACTCATCGATGCAAACAAGTTGTAATCGAAAACACTCGAGTCTGGTGAGTAAGCTGTCTAGGCTAACATTTCCAAGTTGATTTCTTCCAATATGTTGCGAACGATTTTTTCATATGAAGGAATTTACGGACGTCATGTAAAAAATTATGTTTTTTCATTTTTATTGATATTTTAACTGTTTTGACGTACACATCGAAGGCTTCAAATCGCTGTTATAAATGCTATTTGTAACGTTTGGTATTAATTGTCCAACAGCAGGCTTTAATAACTTATACTGGACCCTTCTGGTCCCACCAAACATACAGATTTGTCTTTTTGCCAAAGCGATTCGCACTCACGACCGATATGAATGTTACGAGTAAATGTGATAATATAGTACTTACTGTTAACAGTACTAAATAACAAAGTTGATAATTTTGAATTCAGATTACGAACATTTTAATAGAGAATGGAAATGGAGAACCCATTAGTTTTTTTGGAATATCAACATTTGATTTAGATCAACTATCGATCTAAGTGTACGTAACAAATAGTTTCTAGCAAAGATACCTTTGAGACAAAAGTTTTTATCTGACATAACATTACATGGATTAGTTAGTAATTGTATCTTAAAAAACGAATTGACTCTCGGCTAAGAAACCGACGAAAATTTTTTTTAAATATAATAATATAGTCGTCAATAAAATCCGTATTTGTATTTAAAGCAAAACGAGAGATACGAGCGGTAGAACCGTTGTCATCATGATAGGGTATCCAGAGATGAAGTCATACTTTTACTATCCTGTACATTAGCTGTAGCATCTTTATGATATTATTAGCAAGAGAATTTTTCAAATTAGCAGCAGGAACAACAACAATAGCTTGTTGCTGCTGAATAGGGCTTTTAAGGTCAACGGTACCATTATTTGAATGGTTCTGATGAAATTAATCCTTTATATGGCAATAAAATTTAATTTGTAGTTTCTTATAAAAGAAACAAGTGAAGTATAAAAAAAGCTTCAAAAAAAAACAAAAAAAAAAAAATGGAATTCGAGAAATTTGACAATTCATGCTTTGGATTAGCCACTTCTCATGTAAGGAATCTGACATAAAGTAAACTATTATACTGCAACGTGTTATATTTTTTGATATTTTATGACAAAAATGAAGAATTACATTTGGCGAAGCAGTCTGCAGTGTTCAATAGTCGGCCTTACTCGACTTCATTTCATTTCTTTTCATTTTATACAACGTGCCTTCGAGTACGTCACTGTGCTTTCCAGCCTTTTATTATGTTTATTACCAAGCATTACATTGTTGTGTATAACAAACAACAGGAAATGCTACCGAAATGAATCTTGGCTTATATAGATTTGTCTACTTCTGGTTTATTATTGTATATGCCGTCGAAAATGTAATTCTCAGTTAAGGTGCCGTTGCACTGTTTACGCAACGTGCCTACGAGTACATCACTGTGCTTACCTGCTTTTCACTATACTCACTCCCAAACATTACATTATTGTTCACAACAAACAAATTGAAATCCTACAGAAATGAATCTTGACCTATATAGATTTGTCTACCTTCGGTTTATCATTGTATACGTGTTCGAAGATGTAGTACTGAGTCAAGATAACATAACACTGCATCCAAAAATTAAGAATTTTGAGTAGATTTTGAAAAAGTTTGAAAAAACTGGATTTGTAACAAATTTGTTAAGGCCCACACATCATCGCAACGCACACTCGACCAAAAATTTTAAAGTTGTTAGTGAAAACGTCGAAGAATATTCAAATTTATCACACAATGCGTACAAGATACGTTGATTGAGTGTTCGAATAACGGCGATTGGATAATGATTTTTCGTATCAAATTTTTTTCAATGATGAAGTTCATTTTTCGCTTCGTAAATATGTCTGTAAGCAAAATTGTTCCACCTGGGAATGTCGAATAACTTTTGCATTTCTAACAAGCCATTCTATGGTTTGGAATTCGGTCTGAATGTGCGACAGGTCAGTACTTTTTTGAAAATGACGAGGGTGTATCAGAAACCATTAGCTCTGCTGGCTACACTTACCTGCTTACTAATATGTTTGGCGTTGAATTGAAGATATATAGCTTTGACAGGACGGTGCGACATAGTTCACAACTCGATTCCGTTTCGCCATTACTTCGCGAGAAATTTTTCAGACGAGTAATTCCACGTTTTGGTGATGTGAATTGTCCATCATAATCGTGTGATTTCTCATCACGGAACTATTTCTGTGGAATTTAGCAAAACATCGAGTTTATGCGAATAATGGCGAAGGTTTTGAAACTTTGAAAACGTACATCCGTCAAGTTATGACTGATCTATTGTGTATAGAGACAAGTTATTAAAAATTGTCTCATAAAGATCCAATACTATAAAATGTTCCATGAAAAGCATTTAGCAATAATTTTGTATGCCATCAATAATGGCAAAGTCAAGACAATATAGTGATTAAAGAATGAGAATCAAATTTCAATCAAAAATGTATTTTATTTACGTTTACTTTCGGAAACAAAATGTGGATAACCCTTTGTATGAAATTCCAATTTATTAGGTGTATGCAAATGTTTTACCGGGAAAAGTGTTAAAGTAATGAGAACACGAATTTCCCAAAATATATCTGCCTACGAAATCATTAGTAAGATCACCTGGTTAAATATATTAATTATATTTAAGTTGGTCTTATTTCGTTTTATTATACATAAATTTCCTCTCAAGAACAAAAAACATTTAAATTTCTTTACATATAACCACTTACTTTTCTCATGAATGACGTTCTTGGTTTCCTTTCCTTTTATGCTGAATTATATAAAATACGATTCCTTGACGTCAAAATGTCGCGACTTGAGAAAAAAAAAAAAACAATAAACCATTTGTAGTTTTGCAACACCTTTGGTGTATATATTACTTCAAACTTGGCAGATATTGCGTTTTAAAGGGGGGGGGAAAAAAACGAATAAACACATTTTCTTTTCTCCTCAAGGCTGTGATCTTAGGAGAAAAGCGGGACGACAGTAATTAACAAAATTATAAGTACGCGTTTAGAAGATTTGAAATTATCCGAAGAATTTGTGACCAATATCTATTTATTTTTTTCGATTTCCAAACAGTTTTTTCAAAGGCAGTAGACTTTAAAAACGCATAAGAGTTTCTACCCGCGTATGTATTTGAAGTACAACGTCAATACGTCGGTACGGTCTTTTTTAGTAGTAACTTAAAAAAAAAAAAAAAAAAACAAAATTCATTCAAAATATCTGCGTCCGTTTCTTGATTATCATACATATTTTGAGGATTTTTCGAAATACTTGTCTATGAAAACGTAACGATAATGAAACACATTATTGTTTAGCGCAATAAACGGAAAAGCGTATATAAATTGTTGAAGTTAACTCCACTCATTTTGTCTCTATTTATTGATTTATTATTTAGAATTATTGGACATATTTTTTTATAGAAACTATTATGATACCAGAGACACTCACTTTGACAAGAAAGATCTATGAGGTAACCTCTCCAATGATGGATGTAAAAAATTAAATTAATAATCAAACAAAGTTCGTTTCTCAATAAATAAAAAAAATGAAAAATAAAAAGCGACAAACGGACGCAGTTAGTTCAACTTGAAATCTCTCTCTATTAGATAATTAGATATAAAAATAATTTATAAAGTTTGTCATAAACATGTCATAGTCTTTTGAAGTGAGCAACAAATTCTGAAAATTCAATAAATAAAAGAAGAAATTTACACTTACACTTACACTTACATACAACTATTCTAACTGCTAAGGTTTTTAAATGATTAAGATCGTATTGTGATATGATAATTCGTTTTTCTTGCGACTATGACTGAATTTGTGTCCATATTATGATTATTTGTTTATATATATATATATATATATGTATATACATATATATTCTTCTGCTCTGCACCCTGATGACAATAATGCTGGTCGTTCGTTTCCAACATAAAACTAATTTTAATTACATTTGCAACATAAAACTAATTTTCGCAGTATAACGCAATTTAGCGTTCAATGACGGTGCATCAGCGTCGACTAATGCAGTCTGGCTGGCATTTTGGTTAAAAAACCATTTATCAAGAAACTTAGTCCGAAGTCGCTTTTGTTTTTTTTTTTTTTTTTTTTTGTTTCTGTTCAATGTATCAGTCAGTACTGCTTTATGTGCGTCTTTATGGTCATACGTATCTGTTCGTACGTACATACGTATGTATGTATGTATAGTCGTTATTTGTCTGGTCGTCGACCAGAGCCTTGATTTTCTATTTTATGCACGACTGTCTTACTGACATTTTGGATTTTGTGTTAAAGTGGAAACAGAAAAAATAACAAAAAAAAAAACAAAAAAAAAACAAAAAAACAAAAAAACAAAAAAGTGCATTCCCCACATGGAGAATTTTAGATACCCGACACTTGAAATTAATATATTAAAAATTACACAGCTTTTCTACAATGGTTTATGTGATTTTTGTTCCAAGTAAATTATTAAAATTTTGGTTTTTGTTTTTTTTTTTTTTTCAAAATATTTCCAATGAAATTTATACATCTTGAATTTGTGAAACTTTAAGTGTCCCCGAACATTTGCGAACAGAGAAATGGGCGAAAGAATGGACCAAAAAAAATGCACAACATCTTACTTATTGTATACTACATATATACGTATATAGGTTTTTTTAAAATACGGTGCTATACTAAGCATACTCCTATTCTCTGATTGCAATCTTAAAAACTGGAATAGTGACTTTGTGAGTTTCAAACTATTGTATGAATTTGATATTATTGCACAGCAATTGATACATACGTGGTTTTTTGAACTACTAAAACAGTCCAACCCCAGCAGACATTGAAGTTCACATACTTGCCGGACGATTATCGACACGCATGTCACTTTCTTGGCCTCAAACGCTTCAATAATGCAATTGTCACACACAAACCCTGACACACTGCCAAATCAACTCCCATGCATCTTGTTACTTACGCATATGGGCAAATGTATATACATATATACATACATACATACATACATACATACATGTATACATACATATATACATACATACATACATACATACATACATACAAACATACATACATACATACATACATACATACATACATACATACATACATACATATATATATATATATACATACATACATACATACATACATGTATGCATACATATATATATGTGTGTGTGTTTGTGTAGTTAAAAGCAATATAAAATTCATTATTGACTCACTAACTTACCGCCTTTTGTATCATCCTCAATGTCTCCAGATTGTAAGCTTTGCTCGAACAAATACCATGCATTACACTATATTGCATTTATTGTTGCCTTTTGCGATGAGCCTGTCTGTCTGTCTGTCTGTCTGTCTCTCTGTCTGTCAGTGTGTCTGTCTATCTGTCTCTCTGTACGTCTGTCTATCTGTCCGTCTGTCTCTCTGTCCGTCCATCTTGTCCTTTTTATTTCGATGTTATTGATGGCATACGGGGCACCCCAAGAACAGCAACGTTCACTGTGTCCAGAACGTATACTAAAAAATTGATGATTACTTGACAACAGTCTTTTACAGAATTTTGTTTTTCAATGGTTCATAAAGGCAAAAGGAAGAAACGCTAAAAACAAAAAGTGTTTAATAAAACTGCAGCCACACATATGAAGGTACACATCAACATCTACATCTACATGTACATGAATATCATCTGTACGTATACATAAAGGGCCACCCACAGTTCATAACGAATCATTAATTAAAATAAGAAAACATATTACACAAAAACATTAAAAACAATTCATCCTTAGTTTATATATATATATATATATATATATCAACATAAAAATGCTCAATATTAAAATAATTGTTTTCTTTTTTCTTTTTTTTTTTTGTTATTTGGGAACTTCTCTCTTAAATTTTGTTGCGTATGGAATTGCTAATTGTTCAAAGCATATTATATATTATAACTATTGCACTCCAATGACATTTCCAGAGATACGATATTATCTATAGTATTAGTAGTGATGTTAAATTATACTCAATCTATGTTTAATTGAACGTTTATTGTCATTGGAATATATAAGTATTATCGTTCTTTCTCCGCATGATTTCTCACCTACAAGATGCAATACGTTGGACAATAATTCCCGGAACTAATTAAGTAGAAGAACAAAACCTTCGTTTTTTCTTTGCCCCCCAAATTTCGTCTTTATTCTACAATAAAGTTTTTTTAATCCAGCCGATTAACTGCCTGTGGATCCTTACATATCTTGGACATAGTTCCATTTGAAAGCATTTTACCGAACATGCAGCTGCGACCAAATAACTTATATCGGTTATTAATTAATTAGTATCAGGATCGTAGCCAATAATCGTGGCCATAACCGTTTTGTTCTAACGCTATCCACGCATTAACTATTGCTGGTTGTTGGAGATATCAAAATCTCAAATTTTGCGTTTGAAATATGAAGCTTTACTATATGTGTTTCGCATTTGTGATTCATGTATTACACATGCTTAGATCAAAGGTTTGTTCGAAGGTGAACGTAGAAGTTGACTTTGGGGTTTCCCTTTCTAAACCGACTTTCCATTCAAATGTGAATTGTTCGATATGAATTCAGACCACGCGATTTAAATTCAAAATACAGGCGACTATGTATGTTATGTTATTATGCATACGAATCGTGTACGCAAAATACAATTTGGAGAATTGTTATGTGACAATTAGCATTATTAAGGCAAACGTTACATTATTCTACTCATAACTGAACTCCATTAATCCAACTAAACTGTGCTGACTTTACCAACACAAATCTCTAGGTAATTGTTTCATTATTGCATATATATATATATATATACGTAACAAATTTTTCACGTCTGGCAACTTCTTAATCTTTTAAAGGCCGTTTGTCCGTTTCGTGTCTTTTATTTCTGGAAGTATTCGAATACACGCTTCTTATACATATGTTGTTCTATGACCTTCTATTTTTATTTCTTTACCTACACATGTATATCTGTAATTTTATAGAATATCTTATATGTAACATGTACTGACAGATTTACATAGATTTGACTGATATTTATTCTATTTGCAATTTGTCTTAAAAGTTTTTGTGCATGTGTGTGTGTGTGTGTTTTTTTTTTGCATTTCGTTTAAATTTGTATGCATTTCTTTCTTTTTAATTTTTGCTTGTGCGTTTATGACGTCACAACTATGCGTGATTGTGTTTCGTTTGCTTTATATAATTTAGTATTTTTTTTTTTTTTAATTCTTTTTGCGTCAGTTACAACATTGTAATTTTCTTGCTTATTCTAAGACTAAGCGTTCATCTGTGCTGACATTAGAAATATTAAAAAAATTGAGAGAATAGCATAAATGAATTAATCACTTTACTTTTTTTTATTAAAGGTTATGTGAAGATGGCGACATGATTATGATTAAATATTTATTTCAATATTAAGTGATTAAAAGACATTTTTCTTTTCTAGCGTTTTCGGAAAAACATTTATACTTCTATATATGTATCTCACGCAAGAACGAACGTATATACCTGCAGAAATTAGATTTTGACTCTGAAACTGAAGAAAACCTTATATCTAAAAAATATTACAAAAAGGCAATATACCGTATCGATTCTCCTGAGGTATCCTCAGTTCCAAATACCCTATGGTAAGCAGTGTAACCATTGCAAATTTTAATCTAAAAAAAAAAAAGATTTTATATACCTGTCTATAGCTAAAGAAATGCGTAAAGGTTTTCTAAACACATTTGATTTTTGTTTGATTGGGAAGCATTTGAATGAACAGTTACAATTTTAAACTAAAAATAACGCACTCTTTTGTTAATAAATAAGATTTAAATTAATCCAACGTGAATATCTTATGTGTAGATAATGTGTAGATAATGCGTAGAGTATATGTAGAAAATGCTATTTTAAAGGTAATATATAAAAAGCGAATGAGAATTATTAAACTTATGCTACGTTCCTTTTTGAAATATCCTATTTTGAGAAAAAAGCATTAAGAGTCTTGAAATTTGTTATAGGCATATATTTTATTCTAATAAATTTTTTTATTTTTATAATTTTTTATATTAGTGCAATGACAGGACCATAAAACTGCCCTTTCAAGTTCAAATATCTTTACTTTCTTCATCGTCTTTCCTTGAAAATGATCTTCTCAAAGATACTGCATTTCCCGTATTTGATAGAAAAAAAAAATCAATGAAAAAAACGACAAGAAAATATATAATTCTGCAGTCGAATTCATAATTAACCTCAAATATTTAATCGTACATTTTTAATTTCTTAGCAAAAGCACCGACACCATTCGACTCGCTCTTCTTATATCGATTCAAAGGACATCTCGATGATGCTGCAATAATATGCTTTTGTTGTTTTTTATTGGTTTTTAAAAAGTTGGGATAGAGGAAACCTTTAGTTTCAGTCTTATATCTCCAGTATCTTGATTATCTTTTGATTAATTGGTTATGTGACTTTCTTCTTGAACGTTCGAGAAGAAAGTGTATGCTTTTGTTTGAAAAAAAAACATATTAAATGTGAAGAGAAACATTTTGCAAAAAAACACCTGTTAGTGTATTAGAGAAATGAGAAATCAACAGGTAAAATATTAAGCAGTAAAATGCCAATGGGGATTCATTTGGAAAACTCGGAGAGTTTAATGGAAAGCTTGAAAATATAAGAAAACAATTTCTTTCATATTATATAATATAATTTTTCTTATATTTTAAAAGATTAGAAGATTCAAAGCTTTCATTAGGCCAATAAAATAAAACAAAGATCATTTATGAAAAATTTTAATGGTGATATTGCCCTTCAACTAAGCAAATTTGTAATTATTTTGCGCATTTTAGGAATCATCTCGCTGTCAAAATTTACATTGCATGGTTATAGATACATTATAACTGTCTCGTCATGATATTAAGTCTATCCAACCTTATCTGGCATTGGTAAGAATCTGTATACACACCTATATCAGTGTATTACATATCTACGTATATTAAGTTTACTACGATTTTTTTTTTTTTTTTACATTTACTCGCAATAAAGATTAACTTTGTCTAGCATTCATTTATATCAATGCATATAAACTTACACAATCGTATATGTACGTGTTAACGTGTGCTCATACTCTATACTATCTTTTTTGTTTTGTTTTCATTATCTCTGAGAAACCAGCACTATTAACATTGTGTAAACCAGTAACTGACAGTAACTGTCTGTCACACAGTTGTATTTTTTAGCTACTGGAATTTTTTTTTTTTTTTTTACTTAGCCTTCCATAACGACTTGATTTCATATTGATTCGCGGTTGTGTGGTGGTTGTTCATATTGCTGCTCTATTCGTACTCTTAGTTAAAAGTCAACGAAACATTTAGCAAATATTGACAATTTATTAATTAATACTGAGTATCTGAAAAAGAAAAAAAAAAAAAAAATAAATAAATAAAGGAACGAGACAAGACGAGACACAAAAGAAAAAAAATGTACTACCCTAGCTTCACACATTTCAAGTGGGTAAACTTGGTTATGATATTAGTACAGTTGGCATGTGATTGTAAGCGTCTAGAACTTGTTGCGTGATGACAAGCAACCAACTAACCAACCAACCAAACAAGCAACCAACCAACGAACCAATCAGCCAGTCAGCCCGACAGCCGGCCAGCCAGACAACCAACCAACTAACCATCCAACCTACCAACCAATCTATCTTGCGTATGCATATTTCGTTTTGAACTTTAATGAGCTATATATATATATAACGCCTTTGTTTAATTTTTTAAGTTTATGACATTTCATAGACGTTGTAATCAAATTTTTTTATAATGAAATATATATTATAAGGATTCCAGAATATTAAAAAATATCCTCTTTCAAGAATTACCCGTTTTTAATGTTCGATGTGTTTTACATTAAAATCAAACCCATTTCTAGACGTTGTATTTACACTATCTATTGGCTAATAAATGCTACCTTTCGTGATTAAATGAAACGAAAATTTCTTTTTACATTAATATGTAATACAAGTATTGAAAATTTCATCTGAGCTCTATATATTATGTTGTACTGAGATAGGTTTTTGTATTTTCCATTGTTACATATGGTTTTATGCCGTTCGAAAGACTTAACCATAGACTTTTTATCATCGGAAAATCCTAATTGAATTTAATCATATTTAATTGTTGTAGGCGATAAGCAAAATTTGAAGAGTTTTTATATCTCTATTTTTAATTCATTTGCACAGTTGAAGTTTGAAAATGACCGAGATATGAGTTCGTATATATTGAACAATTATAATGGGAATAATAATAATAATAATAATAATAATAATAATAATAATAATAAAAATAATAATAAAATATCAAATTAAGAACGTATGATATGAAGCGTATAACAATTTAAAGATGCAAAATTTTAGTTGCCATGTTGATGTAGAATTTCATTAGATAGGCAGGGAGTCCTTCCAGAGAAGCAGTTCATTTCCGGTTTCCTCTTTTGAAAGCTACGCTAAGATAATTGCTCAGGTGTCTTTTGACATACCATACAACGCTAAGAACGACTTGTTAAAATCAATTTTCTAAGTAATCTTTACAAATTATCGATATTTTTTTAAAAACAAAGTTCGCCTTCATAATGTCGATTTTACAGCACCGTATACATCAACCTCTTCTCTTCCCTCTATAGGAAAAACTTTCGGAAAAAAATTAAATCATAGCTTTCCGGCATAAAAGGCATAAAAATTCAAAGAAAGAAGAGAACATGCCGAGTGCGCTTAAGAGTACTGGCATTCATCTCAAAGTTATCGATTGCGGTAAATTGTTTGTTCACGGGTAAATTAGCCATTCTCAGGCATTGAATAGAATTGAAAAAACATTAAGAATAAGAAAACTTGTCTTTTTTTTTTTTTTTTTTTTTTTTTTTTTTTAAAATTTTTTAAAAAAAATTTTTTTTTTTTTTTTTTTTTTTTTTTTTTTTGTTTAAATATTTCTACAAATAATTTACTAGTTTCCCAACATCTCTTTTCCACGTATCGTTCTACTCGAGCATAAAGCTTTATTTGAAATTCGATGAATTGTGTAAAAATATACGAACCGTGCTAGTGTCATAGAAGAAGTCGCAGAATCCCAAACCCAATATACATCAAGTCAACCAAGCGAAGGTTATGAGCAATAAAAATTTAACACTAAACGCAAGATTGCATAAAAAAAAGGAAAATGAAAAAAGCGTAAAAAACCTACAGAATTTATAAAAACATAACTATAACATTAAACTAAACTCTAAAAACCATAAACTTAAATAGCCGACATTATGTTTATGTTGCATTCAGAACATAAAAATAATTTTAAGCGCTGCACGTTGGCGGTCCACCCCACTCTGCCGTACATTGGCAAACATTTTCTTTTAAACATTTTTTTTTTTTTTTTTATTATTTATTTATTTATTTATTATTTTTTTTTTATGTATATATATTTAATTTTATATTTCTTCAAGCCCTGATCAATTTGCAGTTTTAATTTGATCGTCTTGCAAATTACGGATCGCCAGTTGAGGAAAATATTGCTTTTTTTTTTTTCGTTTTAATAAAAACAACTTTAACTAAATTTGACCAAATGCTGATGAAGCATACAAGAAGGAAGAAAACCAGTTATGTGTGGCTACAACCAACTAACGAGGCAGACAGGCAGTAAGCACTCAGGCATCACCGGCTCCAGTCATTTGCTTATTGGCTAGCTGGCACGCTTATTCAAGCTCTTTTGAGGTTTATGTGTACAATGCCCCAGTCATTGTCATCGTTCGTCGTTATTTGATGTCGGCTATTGTGGTTATTTTTAGTAACAAATCTTCCTGCTTTTTTCTTTCTTTTTTTTTTTTTTTTGTAAATGCACACACACACGCGCACGCACGGCTATTGCCAATAAATTTGTAGTAAAAGCTGAAATTCTTAAGAGCCAACGTCCTCTCGACGACTCGTGCAAAGTCTGGTCGCGCGGAGCTTGACTGTATTTGAATGCAGTGTGACATCTTTATGTCAGGCTAGTGCACACACATACGTAAGTCGAAACAAACGAAGAATTTAAGTAACCAGTTTAGCTTATTTCGTTTTTATTTTTCTTCCTTTTTTAAGATAAAGGTGGTGGGTATAATATAACTTTCTTACTTGTTCTATTTGAGATTTTTTTTTTTTTTTTTTTGTTTTTTAATTCGAACAAAGAGAAATTGGGGACAGGCAGACACACGCTCGTAATTACAGTTCTGATGTTGCAGTCAGCGACAATAAAGAAATTCGTACAGTAGTGTTGGTGGAGCACAGCTTGAATTGAAATTGCATGCCAAGGCAGTCTGCCCAAAGTTCCAACAAAACAGCATACATCCGGAGTCTAGAGCCATAACAGATGATCGGACAAAACGTGGTACAACAAACTAAAAACAACAACAACAATAACAACAAAAAATGTTATAAAAATATATATAAAAATTTGAAGAAAAAAGTTACACAAATTGCATCAAATTAACAACAAAAACAACAGCCATAACGACAACAACACATTGCAATCTAAAGGCCATTAAACGTCAATGTTTGTATTTTATATATATGTGCTCAAATACACATATATATACATACACACACACACACACACAAACATACATACATACGCACCCATACATACACATGCATACATACATACTCATACATACATACACATGCATACATACTCATACATGCATACACATGCATACATACATACATACATACAAACGCGCACCGAGACGCATACGCACAAGCACATATACAGTCATCCATAAAACACTGCTGTAGTCATCTATAGATTACATATTATAAGCTTTTTTCTTTCTCTTTTGCTTTTTATTTTTGTCTGGTGTCTGGCTATGATGATGCACTTTTTTCATTGGTTTCGCCATATTGATAATGACGATCATCGTTATTTCAGAACAGGTCGCAAACTTTAACAGCTGGTTTATATGAATATGCAGTCAGTCAGTCAGTTCATTGGATAACTGCGATTATCTGTGACTACGCATACGAATACGAAATTGTAAATTTGCTGTTGGGTACGGTATCATAGGTTGTTGTTCACCGTTTATCACTACTTGCATATAACACAAATATCATCAAGGAATGTGTACAAAGTACCTTAACTTTTTGAAAATGCTTGTAGAGAAATTGAGAAAAACGATTAATTTACAATTAATTCTTTGCTTTATAGATTTTTTAGATTCTGCATTTTTACTCTTAACTTACTATGTTACACGCAAGAATATGAAACAAACCTGCGGTCATCTACTGGATTTTTGGGAGAAATCCATAAATCGGTTCTAATATACTCTAGTAGGAAATAAACCTAAACATCTGCCTTCACTTTGGTAGAAAGGATGGATTACTAATCTTTTCAATTAAACAGCTTAACAACTGTAATACTTTTTTATTTAATTGAGAGAGAACTGAAATTTATGAATAACTAAACTAAAATTGTATGCCGAAGACACTATGAAAAATATATAGTCCATATTAGCTTCTCAAGTTATACCGATCCGTTGAAATCATTATGAAGGTCTCAATACAAAAACTTCAGAGTTTCGATCTTATATTTCTTTTTTTCTGCTTTCGAGAGAAAGAAAGAGGTTAAGTTTTTCAGGTAACATTTATAGCGAGTAATCGATTATTCTCACGAATCAATTAACCGTACCGTATCGACTAACTGTAGCTAAGGCCATGAATATCTCAACACGTTATGTCGAAATTCGAATCGAAAACGTATTCGTATTCTGCTTAATTTCGTCTATTGAGATTTGCTGTTATTATATTAGGTTGGGGAAAAGGTAATCCATCCAATCTTATAAGAACTTCAAGGACTTTATTTAACATTTCGAATTGGAAAATAATGGATTACCTTTTCCCCAAACTAATATATTTGGTATTAGATATGAACTTAGCACACTATGAACTTGAGTAAATGAAGTAAGTGCCAAAGTGAATGGATCTTGTTTGCATTCCTTCAAAGCATCGAAAGTAGATGAAATCATGAAACAATATGAAAAAAAAGTTAACGGTTTAAAGAGATTTTGTATTAATTGTCTTTAGATCAGTGAAACAATAATAAAAATGTATAGGAAAGGAAAGGATTCTATTTGAATACTCATATAATACAATTACAATATAATTTCCTATCATCATGCACGAAAGATCATCGAAACGTAATCAATTAATAAAAGCTCATTCATTGAATAAGGCATAGTAAGGGAAGATGTAAAACATTTAAAAAGTATTCAAAATTGAAAAGATTTTTTCAAACAAATTCTTCTTTTTCTTCAAAATAATGCGTTGATACCTAAATGGCTTCTGCCTATTCTGAGATCTTAAAGGAATTCCACTACAAATTACTAGAGTATCCATTATATTCACTTGATGTAATCCCCTGGAACTTTCATTCTGTACGCAATTGTAAAGAAATCTTTCCTTACGATAAATATATCAGAAAAGCAGTCCACAGATGGAATAAACATATAAATCGTAAAAAAGTCACTGGGAAAATCGAATGAGTTATAAGGTGCAGAATATTAAAAAATTAAAAAAATCATTTCTTTTTAACGATAAAAGTGATTTATCATTTCTGTGTGATGAAATATCTTCTTTTTTTTTTTTGTCTGACAACTTATCGCTTTCTAAACTTCTAAGTGCTACCAGATCAATCAGTTATAGGGTTCAGCTACTTTTGTATTTCGAAGGTAAGTAAAATATATTAAAAGCGAACAGATAATGAGAGAATGATTAGCAATAATTGAACTGACAGAGACGCAATTAGGCGAACAGTATATGGCAAATAAATTATTTTGTGTGTATTTAAGGAAAAGTTGCTCGTTAAATTTTGAAAAATCTTTAAATTAATCTTCAAGATTTTATAAGCATTCATTATTTATTTATTTTTTTATTAGTTGTTAAGCAATTTTCCACAAGTTCTTTAGAAAACATTTTAGCAATGAAATCATATGTGTTCATCTTTTCTTTCCTCTTTTCTTTTTGTTGTTGTTTTGCATAGAGAATCAAGCCAGTAACCAACTAACCAACCAACCAACTGCTGTGGCTACACTGGAGACGAAGCGAATGATTGGCCATTTAATACGCGCATGTCTGTCTAGACAGCAGACGTTTTGTTATTGTACATTTGAATACAAAAAAAAAAAAAAGAAAAAAGAAAAAAGAAAAAAGTGTCGTACTGGTCGTTGTTGCTGCTTTTATTGTTTTAATCTTATTCGTTTTTCTTTTCATACCTATCGCACGAAATCGAGGTATGCTAGTTCCGTTAATCGGTTCGCACCAATGACCTCATGAAGCAAAAAACTCTAAACTGAAAATTCTTCGAATGTATATCCCGCTGTCTATCCATCTTATTGATTCAAGAATTATTATCATTTTGTAGCGACATCTAAAATACTCATCAATTCATCATTTTAAGCAATTAAATTAAAAGTTTGACAATTGTCCGACTATTATAATATTTTATTAAGCTTTCGATTGGGTTTAGTAAATATTAATACGAATTTTTAATTCATTATAGATTTTGCTCATTAAGAGCACATTTCTAAGAAAAATCTTATCGAATGTCAAATTTATTATTATTTCTTTTATGACTAGAAGGAGTCTAACAATCATCAAAAGACACGCGATTAGACACGGGCACGATTCAGAATTTATTTATTCTTAAGGGATCCTAATGCAACGAATTCAATACATTTTTTTCGTTCGTGGTTATAATAACATTTTATTTAATACCCTACATTTTGGGATTTTATAAATTTACACATTTTATATATTAGAGATAAGCGTATACTATTAAATCGGTTCAAAATACCATTTTAATCGGCAGCTTCTATTATATATATTTTATAATCTCTGATAAATATTAGGTTTTATGCTATAAACATTATAACATATTAAGTATATTTGTACATACAACCCGTAGGATATAAAAACACATGCGCACAATTCCTTAGAGATCAAAACATCCTTCAACAATGACTTGTGCAAACTACAACTATTTAATAAAACTACATAAATATTTTTTATCACAATAAACCTGATCGGATCTATAATGATCTTACTATGGCTCTAAAATTTATACGATATACATATATATACGTATTTAATTTAGGCGTTGATTTAGCTGACAAAAGGTCTGGAAGAAGGGCAATGAAATGATCAAGGACTTTTCTTGCTTTCATCGGTAGTTAACGTTATTCAATAAAAAATATATCGATAAAATCAAAGCAATGATGAACAAAAAAAACGTTATTGAAATTCGATGGTTTAGGAAATGGTTCAGAAATATAAGAAATTTAAAAAATTTAAAATTATAGGTATATCCAATCGCTTAGGGGTTATAGCAGAGAGAAGTAGAGACAAAAGTAGAGAAAAGAATAAGGCGCAGGAGCGGCTTTCGATGTGTATGTTTGTTCAGTTATTTAAATATAGTCTCCTGCCCGTGTATGTGGACTTGGTAATCGCATTTCTTATAAACTAGACTGCGCAGCAGACCTGGAACAGATACGAAGGTAATTAAATTGAAAAAAAAAATTCCATATCTGTGTTTTTAACAAAGAAGTCGAATTTAATATTCGGCAACAGAATTTTGAGAAGTGGGAGGAACAGCTTGAATGAAAAGAAGAGAGAATAAACAATTTGGTCGATTCCAGAGAGATAATGTTAATGCAATGTAAACATAAACCAAAATCTTCCATCATGGATTTTGTAAAAATAAGATTCAGTGATCTATAGCTAGGATTAAGTATACGATCACCATTGAATTAGGTCAAAGTACAAAAAATTTTTTGAGGAACATCTTAACCTTATAAGATAATGAAATCGTGACTATATAGATAGAATCATTAAAATTTCAAGAGACATGCTGCAATCATTAAAGTACTATGATAGGATATAAAGGCATTAAAAATATATACGAATCGGAGGAATAAAGTTTATCTAGGTAGACAAAAAAAAAAGAATTAGAAATGGATAAAGGAATTTACAAGCAAATTTAGAGCATATTTTTATGACTAATATACGGTTACTCAAAATCTGGGACTGTCGAGAATTTTAAATAAATCGGACAGAAGGACATACATCACCTGTAATTAGATCTGTTCTACGTTTTGTTGAAAACACGGAAATCATTACGGGAAATATTCAAACAAAGAAAGTCCAGGCTAAAGTTAAGTTACAGTAAATATTATAATAGAAGTGTTTTGAAACGAGGAACTTTGACTGGATATATTTGCTGCTTAAGGAAATAAAGAAGGAACTGTTAACAATTATTTTTGAAGGCAAAATTCTAATGCATAATAAAAGATATTGAAAGGAAAATTCTTAAAGAAAAGTGTGATCCATCAAATCAATGAAGGTACAAAAGTCATTATAACACTGAATGCAGAATGCAGAGAAGAATAACAAAATACATAACACAACATAACTTGTTCGATTGCAGTTTATATGAAAATGATTATGAATAAATGAACTGAATACATTTTTGAAAATTTAAACTTAAAATGAATGTACGATATTTACTTTAATACCATTACAAGTTTACATACTTGTATAGAAAATTAATTGTCATCAGAGAAAGCTGGTAATACCATGCACCGCAATATCTAATTCAGTTAAATCTCGAAATTTCCACAAATATTTGATATGATTTAATTATCGAATTAAATTTCGTCAAAATGATTGAAATACTAGGCTATGTATTCATTGAATTCTTTTTGTTTTATTTTATTTTGCTTTCTTTTTTTTTTTTTTTTTTAGCGAGAAAGCATTACATAGCGTATTTCTTCAGATATTTCATCCACATTTTCAAATCAATATAACTAAATATTTATTCTAATGTTTGTTGATTCAAGTTTATGGTTACAACTGGATTTTACTCATTTAAAAAATAGCGATTTCCTAAGCACGTGCCAATA
>KK351022.1:2168428-2187682 GCA_000671755.1 Glossina brevipalpis | reverse complement strand
TATTCATTGAATTCTTTTTGTTTTATTTTATTTTTTTTTTTTTTTTTTTTTTTTTCTTAGCTATGAATGTGATTTCAATATTTATCAATAAAATCATATCATACCTTATTTGCTGAATTTGTATAAATATTTATTCTAATGTTTGTTGATTCAAGTTTATGGTTACAACTGGATTTTACTCATTTAAAAAATAGCGATTTCCTAAGCACGTGCCAATAAATGCATATAAAATTAATATCAAAGTATCATACGCGTGTGAGAATAATGGTTTAAACATTTTTGTCTTTTGAATGTAGAATTAATTTAAGTAAAGATTTTTATGCGACAATTTTAAATAAATTTAAAAAAAAGTTTGAAGATTAATTCGAATTTTATGACACACAAATATTCATTTTAAATTAATATAGAACGATAAATATTTAAGGTTAATAGTCAATGAAGCTCTCTCCCTCTCTCTCCCCATATCTCCTTCTCTTTCTCTCTCTCTGTCTCTCTCTCGCGCGCTCTCTCTCCCTCTCTCTCTTTCTCTATTTCTTTCTTTCTCTCTCTCTCTCTCTCTCGCACTCTCTCTCTCGTTCTCTTTCTCTTTCTCTCTTTCTCTCTTTGAATATTAATCAGGAAATATTCCTATTAAGACTTTTGCCTCTTGAACTAATTAGGATTTATCAAAAAGTACAGACATATCAATGAATAAGTTTAAAAAAATTAAATAATATTAGAAAACATACATATAATATATAAAACAAATATAAAAAAGTTTTTTTTTTTATTTGATTATTCATTTTAGGTACGCCGTTCTATGCATATACATATGGGAACAGTCGTGATCAGCAAAGATTGCAGGTAAAGAAGTTAAAAAAGGAAAAAAGAACGGACTAATATTTGTATGTATCTTCGACATGAAAGTGGAAAGATCTGCAAAGGTAGGGAAGACTGCTAGTCTGCCCCAAAAGCGGGAAGTGGAGTTACAAACAGGTTAATATGTCGTTCCGTTTGCGGGTACCTTTAGAATGAGTGGATAGTAATGCTAAGAAAAGTCGAGTAGTCCTGTTAAAGGACTTAATTGATACGCAAATCCGTTATCGTTACTTATATATAAGTATACTACATTTCACATTACGCCAATATTCAAGAGTAACGAGAATTTTGAAGAAACTCTCGTTGTCCATGAGCAATCTGATTTTATTCACTGTATCCACTGTATCGAAGATCTCCAAATAAAATTTTGAAGCTTTCACTTAGATATGCGAATTGTATTCTAATTTTAGCGGGATCAAGTATTGTCGATTCCTCGACAAGTGATTGTTCATCGCTATTACCATACGTTAAGACACAGCATTGCATTTTAATGGCGTTAAAGTTTATGGTTCGATTTCAAACAAAAAAAAAATTTCTATTAGTTCTCAATTAGATCTAAATAAGTTATCACGATTAACTATCATGGAATGTGTAGAAAAAAATAAAAAATAATAAAAAATAATAAATAAAAAATAAAATTTGAAAGTATAGCGAATGATTTCGTTTTCAATTTATGTTTATATTTTTTTTTCATTCCATTTTAATAATCATCTTTTTATTGTTTTTGAATGCCACATAATTACATAATATTCGTTTGGGGAAAAAGAAATCCATTATTTTCCAATTCGAAATGTTAAAGTTCATATAAGATTGGATGGATTTCTATTTCCCCAACCTAATATATCTTAACGGAGACACGCATCAATATGAAAATTGCTATACTTTTAGCAAAAGCATAAAGTGTTGATCACCTAACTTTATGATGGTGAATTAACTTCACGACAATGAACTTTAAATATTCAATAAATTCAATCAACGATAACATAATTTTTGTATAAATTCACTATTTTGGCGACGTTAAGCGTATTTTAAAACATGTATATAGAGATATCATCTAACATCCAATCAATCAATTGTATTTACTCACTCGTTCCTGTTGACGTAACCAACCAGACATGGTGGCTGCTAATGATAATATTACCTGTTGCAATGAAAATGTACGAATTGAATTTTTCATATCATTGTACTTTATACGCAACAACTATATATAAATAAGTAAAATTGTGACATTAAAAAAAAGTACGCATTACGGAAATACGGTTCAATCAATTCAGAGTTTTATGCCGGACAATAATATTTCGAGTTGAGTTTACCAACTTTACAAATGAATTGACAAACTTTATTTCCCTGATAAATATAAATAAAAATTAACCGCAAACGCAAAAATATATGTTTTATTTTATAAGATTATAATAGATGATAAATAGAAGTGGAGGAGGACGAAATGTTAATTTTTTATTGAATTCTGTGAGCATTAAAAAATTTATAATTATATTGAATGAGATAATTATTTTTGTACACTTTACCGTGAATTCAAAATTTTTTAAATGAATTCACCGAAGATGATTTTTGAAGGATTTGCATGATTAGCAATAAATTGATTTAACTTGGCTGAGTCCATATCAAGTTTAAATATTTTCGAAATATATTTTTTTTTCTTTTCAAAATCATTTATATCCTCTTAGAGAAAATTTTGAGAAATATTACGATTAGAATGTTTTTTTAATCAGTGCATGGACATTTTCCTAAGTCGATGGAAATCATTTCTACCCAGAACATTTATCTTTAATTTTGATAAGTATTTTTAGCAGATTTATGATATATAATCTTGTATTTCCAACGGAAATGGCATAATACGTCGTATTATCTACGGTTATCTGGATTTCGAGAAAATTATATTCTGCTCTGCCGAATCTTTTATATCCACCACGGTTATCTTAAGAAAGGGAGAAAAACTAAATTTTAATAGGTGGGAGTGGAAGATTGTTTCTATTTTTATGGAATAGCGTGGAGCACAGTCAGCCATGAAATACTGTAAAAAACGGACTACCAGAAAACAGAGCAACAGGCAGAAAATAGACATGCTTTCAACCTATACTGCAGGCGTGGCCTGTAATCGATTTGGCTCATTTTCAATATCAACGTGTGTGAAAGAGCTTTCAAAGTTTCTGCCAAATTTGAAACCGCTATCCCCATTTTTACAGATAGAAGAATGTTTATCGTATATATTACACAGATAAGCAGACAGATAGATAGACAAACCGACGGACGGATACGCCTAGGTTGATTTCGAATTTCGTACTGATCAAGAATCTATATATTCTATATGGTTCCAAAGGTATCTTTCTTAATATTACAAACATTTTCAAAAAAAAAAAAAAATTTCAATATTCCATTAAATCGAGTGGGCGCACTCATTTTCCATAGAGACTACGGAATAACTAGCGCAATATTTGTGGAAATTTTTATAAGTCTATCTGCTATAGTTTACGAGTAATGAGCAAATATCCAAATTTATTTTTTCTTTTTGCTTCCAAAAGCAGAGGTGTTCTCAGTCTACGTCGTACTACGGATGTGCGCTTTGACCATTTTGAACCATTTTCAATATCAACCTGCGTGCAAGAACTTTCAATTTTCCTGCCAAATTTGAAACCGATATCTTTACTTTTATGGCCAGAAAATTGTTAACCACAGGGCATTATTCAGACGAACAAACGGACATGCTGAAATCGATTCTATATTTGATGCTGATCAAGACTCTATATACTTTGTGGGATCTCTGAAGTTTCCTTTTTGTAGTTACAAACTAAATGACATCACCTTCGGTGGTGACTATAAAAATGAATAGTTAGTTTCACATTTGTGTTTGAATTCAAGTGCGGAAAGACAAGCCAGTTGAACAAAAATTGAAGTAAATTAAGAAAATTTCGTGACAATCTATGAAGACATTTTTTAAAATATTTTTTTTCATTAAATAAATATTTAAATGATCTTTAAATAAAATTGGGCCAACTAAGAAGAGCACGAGCACGAAATTAAGTTAACTTATGACTGTGTAGATATGTACACACCTTACATAGACTTTACACTTTAATTCTCTAAAAAAAAAAAAAAGAATAATTTCAATATCAATTATCTTCTAACCCCTAGAGAGAGCTTTAAAGATCTTATAATACTCTAGTCTTACCAGTATTATCAATTAATTTGAGATTATGTTTTGATGCAGCCATGTCAGTCCATCGATTAATTTGTTTGCAAATCGTTAGAATATATTATTTTCAATTTGAGTTTACCTTACTTCTTATGCACTTCTGCTAATGTTTGGTTTTATATGTTAAATCCTCTCTATCTGTGAACGACACATAAAACTTTTGTTTATTGTATTGGAATTCTCTGATTTCATCAAACAAACTGCAAGCGTCTACACGCTGCTTATTATACATATACAATATGCAGAGTAAATAATTAACTTATAGACTTCAGTAAGCTTATTAAGTATAATAATCACATAATGCGGGCACGTGTCAATCGCAGTTATATGAGAACAAAGTACAAGATGTATGTGGCAATACGAACGGTAAAATCAGCAGTTCTGTTAATAATAATGATAATCAGAATAATAATAAACAAACAAAATAAAAGTAATTTGAGGCAATTTATAGTCACCTTAGAAGAAAGGAAATTGCTTAAGTTAATCGAAACGTTTATTATTCTATGAGAAAAATTTAATTTTAAACTTATTTAAGTCATTTTGCTTCATGTTATATAAAGTTAAATAAAGTTTATACTTTTAGTTTTTGGTTATATTAGTTTGGGGAAAAAGAAAACCATCCAATCTTATATGAACTTCAGGACTTTATTTAACCTTTCGAATTGGAAAATAATGTTATATTAGTTTGGAGAAAAAGAAAACCATCGAATCTTATATGAACTTCAGGACTTTATTTAACATTTCGAATTGGAAAATAATGGATCCATCCAATCTTATATGAACTTCAGGACTTTATTTAACATTTCGAATTGGAAAATAATGGATTTCTTTTTCCCCAAACTAGAGAAGAGAGAAGAGAGAGAGAGAGAGTGACAGAGAGAGAGTGACAGAGAGATAGATAGAGATAGATAGATAGATAGAGAGAGAGATAGAGAGAGAGAGAGAGAGACAGAGAGAGAGAGACACAGAGGAAGAGACACAGAGGAAGAGAATATAATTATCCTTAATCCTAAAATAAATAAACCTAAATAAACATAAATAAAACTCACTTTTAATAGAAGTTTGGATTACATTTTTCCTTCAATATATTACTTATTCAAACTTCTTCACAGTTTTCTTAATAAAGAATTGAGATGGACGGTCATGTTAACCATAATCTGACCATAATCCTCGAAATGTATCTACGACAGAATCATAATTTTTTGTAATAAGTTTTTACTATTTTAAAACATTCAACGGTTATTAAGTAAACAATATTATAAAATGGCAAATATTATATTAAACACTGAATGCCACATATTATAGCTCCGTTTTACATATGTTACTGGAATAAGGTTATCAAATCCGGAACACGAAATGGATAACCCTCTATAAATAATTTAATAAAAGATAAAAAAAACTATTCGATCAATTAAAAATCATCCCGGGGTCTGTCTATTGGATTTATAGGTCAATAGTTTTTCTACGCCTTTTTATTAATTCGTTACTGTTTCCAAAATCAATATAAATTTAAATGAGGCTTTTACGATTATATCTTATTTGTCTATAATCAATAAGTTCGAAGAAAAAGGCCTTCTATTAGACATTCTCTGTATAGTCGATGTTTCACATTCCGTGTGTGCGTGCGTGCATGCGCGTATGTGTTCGTGTGTGTGTAAGTGCGTGTGTGTATGCGTGTGTGTTTTAAACCCCAACACACATGCCAACTGACCAATTTGCTTTCTAGCGTACTTTTTAAATCACAAAATAAAAATGAAAAGAAATATCAACGTACATCTGTTCACTTGATTAGACTATACGTAATTATTGATTTGAACAGTTTCCCCTCTTCTCTTTGCAGCTTTTTATGCCATTTCCAACGTTGTAGTTATGACATTTTAATTTTAATTTTTTTCCTTAATAAACTATTTAAAGTCTAGACATAGCTTAGAATAATAACAATACGCCAACAGCTAAAGAGACAAAGAGCATAAACAACAAAAAGAGATACAAACAAACGCGCACGCACACACACACACACACACACACAATATGTTTATAAACAGTAATAAAAAAAAAAAAAAAACAAAAAGAGCTTCACCATAAAAATTCGCTACTTAAAACTCTAAACAAATATTTGCGCACACGGATATGTGCATACTTACATATGTGAATTATAAATTCACATACTTTGTTGGAACGTGTCGGGTGTGTGTATATTTTTGTTTTTTTTTTTGTTTTAATACTTTGTGACTTGTGTTAATACTTTGTGTAATAACGGTTAATAATGAGAAGTAGACAAGAGCACAGACAGACATGCTTAACATCGTTTTCTTAATAAATTCGCTTTCGTAACGGCTTTTGAGAGAACTATATTTCAAATATATTTATAATATATATACTCTTACATAATATCATTATTAAAAAAGTTTATCTCAAGGAAATGTCGTTGAATACTACTTCATATAGAGTCTCTATAAACTTGAATAGAAAAATTATAAAGTATTTACAATAGCGACTGTTCGTAGCATTACATCGCATATAATCATATAAACAAATCATTTACATATTGAAGATATTATCGTAGACTGACTTACGCGTTCAGCGTTATTTTCTGGAAGCTTTGGTAACTTTGAATATAACTATGAAATGTTAAATTGTGATGACAAGTGATAAACAATGAATATGTTATGATATTCAAAAAAAAAAAAATAACCACAAGACGACGATTAAGTGTACCATTAAAATTAAGGACAAAACATTAAGACCATCGCGGTCTATAATATAGTATTTAGCATACGCTATTAACAACATTTCATGAAATTAAACTAAATATTAAAGCAAAAAAAAAGAACTCGAATATGCTGCTCATATTATTATGGCTTAAGTTTTAAGAACACGCATGCTCGACCTCGTATTGCAAAACCTTGACATAACATTGCTTCCGAGCTATAACATGTTGTCTGTTCGAACAGAGCTTTGAGTTACATGGCTTTACACAAATGAGTCTTTTTGTATATAATCTCAAAATTTCAAATTAAGGTTCTATCAGAAAATCGAGCCAAAGTTGTGGTGATTAATTATACTTTATGTAATAAATGAATTTGTGCACATAAAAAAATCGTTTACAATTTTTATGCAATATTTCATGTACGTCAAGGAAGTGTTTCATACGATTAGCAAGACAAGATTTAGACATATTGCCATGATCTTGAGGACTATGGCAATACTTTGAAGCAAATTAGATATACACAGGATAGACAAAATAGTATAAATATCCGGCGTTAGAAAAAGTTTCGCAACTGCAACCCTTTTATTAACGAGCTCTTGCTGTACTGTACTCAAGTGTGTGTGTTGATTTCTGTTCCCACTTTTAACACGATAGTTTTGTATTGCCTCAACGCAATCCTACTCCAATGTATTATATTGCGTAGTGTTTATATCTGTTTATCCACCCTTTGTCTTAGTCTATGTATCCATTCAGTACTAGAAATTGAGATGCTAAACTGAAGTTTCCAGTTTAGATTTAATTGATTTTTTATTGATGATAAATTTAATTTAAGTTCGGAATCCTACGTTATTAGGTCTATTTAAAAAAAGCATGAAATACAAGTTTTTGTACTTAAGTTTACGGTGACTTTTCTAAGCCTTTTCCTTAAAGAATACACAGACTTTTCCGTTCTGTACTTCCGAAAGTAAACGTAAATAAAACATACTTTTGTTTGAGATTTCGATCAAAAGTTGTGTTTTCAATATATTGTTTCTTCAAACTTTTTCACAGTAGTACACATAAAACGGACGATTATGTCGTCCATAATCTGCTTCTAATTCACGAAACGTACTTAGTACAGAATCAGCATGATTCTAATAAATTTTTACTATTTTAACGTACTTAACTTTTATTAAACGTAACATATTATAAAATGGCAAATATTGTACTAACCACCTATTGTCTTGAATACTAGTTCTGTTTATATAAGCTATTGAAACACGATTATCAAATTCAGACTATAAAATGGATAAACATACTTTCAGCAAAATTTTAAGTAAACATCTGATTGTTACGTTAATAGAAAATAAAAAGAAAACTCTATAGGAAGAAAACTCTTATGATTTGATGTTAACTTTTTTTTATGATTTTCTTTTTTAACTCTCATAAGGAAATAAAAATTTGTGTTATCAATCTTAGATGGACGCTTACAAAAACAATTGAATTGAGTTCGTTTTTTTTTTCGTATTTATTATATATTTATAATCTTTATTTTTCGTACAATAATAAGTGACTCATACGTCATGTTAATCTATTCTTTACATTTTCTTACAATAAATTGAGTACAAATTTAATCCTTAGCAAACTAACTAATGCGTCCATATACAAGCGGGATTACCATTTTACTAACTGGTCTCCAGTTTTACAATCTGTTTATTCATTATAGTTGATTACATATTTACAATAAACGTGTTGAGTATTATGACAAAGATGCTATTCTTGATTTAATTTATAATGCTTTCAAACGGAAACTTGTAGGATTAAGACTAAGAGGAGAAACTAGATTTTATTACGGTATTTCTATTTATACTTTTAAACTAGTACAGCACATATTACAAAACATATATGCAAAACTGTTTCGTAAAGTCTCATACAATAAGAGAATATCAAGTTTAAATTATATCCTGTTAACCTATTATATTGAATATGTTTTTGTATTAATGACATTTCACTAGAAAATAAGCAGAATATCTTTAATATAAAATTGTTTAATACAAAAGTTATTACCATCATGTGGAAAATGATCGGAACATAATGGTAAATACACTTTAAATACTTTCGGATTATTAAGGTTTAATGAAGATTCAATTCTATGCTTTCACCAATACTTTCCAATAATTAAATAAAGTATTGTGTTTACATTGGTTTACTTCTTCCACTTCCACTTTTTAGGAAGAATGGGCATAAAATGATGCATTTTTCTCGTTATTATTATAAGAATGAAAGCGCAGCTTGAACATATAATAAATGGTGTGTTAATCGTAAAGAAAGGCTCGTAAAGAGGGCAGCTTTTTGTAGTTTGCATCAGTCGTTGTTGGTAGCTTTCCTTAGTGATGGTTTAATTTGCTTACAAAAAACTATAATACACTATACCAAGCTAACTCCCACAAATGTGGGATGTCGTGGATGTTCAACTTTATCTTTGTCGCTATTGGTTAGCCTAATCGCCTTCAAGGGGCCCTTGATATCGTAACGTATGCATTGTTCATCACTCGTTGCGATTCAATAGCATTATACTTCGAATTAGGTAGGAAAAGTCGGGTTTCCCGTAAAGAGCTTTTTTTTTTTTTTCTTAATCACAAAATTCGATATTTTTGGAACATTAGGTAACAATATTGTGTTCATTTTAGTGAGATAATTTGTAATGTTGCGTAAAACTTAAATATCGCAATTTTCCAAAGAATAAATCATAGTTTTATTCAGCACATTGCAGTGCCACTTTCTCTCTCTCTCTCTCTCTCTCTCTCTCTCTCTTTTCAAATTTGGAGTTATCTCAAAGTTCGCTGTTAAAAATGGGTCTGTATTTTAGAGCGTGCGCTTTTTCAAAAATTACAATCCAAAATAAAAAATAATCGTACAAGTGTTTTTTATTAAAGTATTAAAATGATATCAGTTCACAAAGATTTCAATAAATTCCTTTTGCTTTTTGTATCGGTAAGGAAATAAACGCTATAGTATTGTATGGTATCTGCTGTGTATTTATTATATATTGACTAGTGAATACCAACAATAATGGAAAACACACAACAACAACAGTTTCAAAGACAGCGACTATGAAAACAATAACATATGTAACGAATCAGTAAATATTCTTTGAAAAAAGTATTAAAAAAAAAAAAACAAAAAGAGAGAAGAAAAGAAAAAGTTCAATGTCGGCTTGTCTAGACAGCAAATCCACTGGTTGTGGTGTCTGGAAAAGTGCAAAAGAAACTAAAACTAACTCAAAAATGTAGATGAAGTCAAAACTTTACAATGGGTCCAAAGTGTATACGTTGCAGCAGCAACAGCAGCAGCAGCAACAACAGCAGCAACAGCAATAACACCACTCAACAACTATTACATATAATACAATGGCACCATCATCATCAATAGAAGATGGAAGCGTAAGCATAATTGTAATTCATTTATTAACAGAGTGATGACACTTGAACACAAAAGGACTCTTTCTAGTGTGAAATATAGCTTAATGCAAGACAAACGTGTAAATATCAAGTTAACGAAGAGGTCACGAGAGAGAGAGAGAGAGAGACAGAGAGAGAGAGAGAGAGAGAGAGAGAGAGAGAGAGAGAGAGAATGTGGTAACGAGAGAGGGAGAGAGAGAGTGAGTGAGAGAGAGAGAGAGAGAGAGATAGAGAGAGAGAGAGAAAGAGAGAAAACGAGATATAGAAAACGAGACTATAAATGAGGAGGACAATGAATATGAGAAAGTTTATTAAGCACACAAAACTGCTTCATTGGTTACAATAGCACTTTATTGCATTGCAATGGCTCAGCATATGCTACCAAAATGGTAAAGTGAAACTAACTAAAAGTTACTTAAATAGTTTCAAATTGACAAGTTAATGCAAGCGAAAGAATTTGCAGACTTATGTATTTGTGTAGATCGATTATACATGAGTCATATAGAAAAGTTTGAAACGGAGAAAAATTATTTTTGAGTATATGGTATGATTCGGGATGTAACAATGAACATATTTCCTACGTTCTCATTTCAGTTATTTGTTGAATTTTAGTGAGAATTACACGTAGACAGAGCAATTGTTTAGTTTGGGTAAGCGCGCTTCTGTATAACAGTATGTATTATACATACAAAACTATTTAATACAAACATTCATGCGCTGGTAGGATACATCCAGACAATAACTCATTAAAGTATTTCCATCTAAAATTGCAAACATATATCTTCATTGCATGGTCGTTTGCTTGCTTGACTTTTCTGTTTTATATACGAACAGACAAACGAATACCTCTCTCATGCACCCAATGTCAAACTAACTTTTTACCACCTGCCGTTGTATTGGAGAATCTTTGTCGCTCCTCACAGATGAAGTTTTCTTGGTTTGTTTTATATATATAGACATATATGCGAGTATATAGATATACACATATATATATACGAGGATATTTATACTTGTACATAACATATATTAACTTTGACTACAATGCACAACGTTCTTCTTCATTCGCTCTCGGCATTAACTATACTACGTATGCATTATATCCCTTGTAAGCAGGCGACAAGTCATTTTGTCAGTTTGGTTACATGTTGCATAAAAGTGTTGGCATAAACAGATGTTTGTAGTAGCCGTATATATATATATATATATATATAATATGTATGTATATATATATATATATATATGTCCGTGTGTGTGTATGTGTGCGGTTGTTTGTGTTTGATTGTCTAGATCGACTATTTATTCCTCCAACTCATCCCCTGCTAGCTGATGTGATTTGTACTTACATATCGTATTTACCGATATGTGATTATGCCGGTATTTCTCTGCATCTACGTTCAACAATTTGTCTGTTGAATATTCAATGTCAAAATCTATGGAATCATATTTTGTTATCTTCCGTTACTTTGCGTAAGTATTTGCCTTGATTTTTAAAAATATAAAAAAAGTTAAATTCACTTTTCTTTCGAATTATTTCTACCACAGTACGGATGTTCACAATACTGAAAGCTATTTCTATAGAGGATATTAAACGACGAAAGGACATTTTCATTTAAAATGATATAATTGTTATCATTAATATTTGTTTATAAACGTGTTTCAATTGCCATCAAAATATAATCTTTGGAAATCGGACGAAAGTCTCTACAAATGAATCTGATGTTTTCATAGACTTTAATATACAACAAATTTAGCTTACGATGAACAAGCATATATTATTTTATTGTAAATGATATAGGACTAAGTAGTGTTAAGCGTTATTATATTTGCAGCAATTTAGTGTACACGAAAAAAAAAAATTTTATAAATTAAGTAGAAATATAATGGAAGATATGTATGTATGTATATGTAAATATATTCTTATTTTACAAAAATATGCGCCATGCTGCCATGACTAAATACGTTTCAGAAATCATCAGATCATTTTATCATTACAAATTGTGATGACGATGATAATGGTATAATGAAAACAATATAATGGTAGTGACATAACGGTAATGTCAATGATAACGATAATGATAATTATAATGATAATGATCATTTTAATTATAATAATAATGATAATTATATTGATATTGATAATGATGATGATAATGATAATGATAATGATATTGACATTGATATTGATAATGGTAATGATAATGATAATGATGATGATAATGATAATAATAATTGTAATGATACTGATAATGATAATGCTATTGATAATGATAATGATAATGATAATTATAATGATAATTATAATGATAATGATAATGATAATGGTAGTGATAATGATAATGTTAATGACAATGATAATGATAGTGGTAATGATAATGATAACGGTAATGATAATTATAATAATAATGTTAATGACAATGATAATGGTAATTATAATGATAATTATAATGATAATGGTAATGGTAACGATAATGTTAATGACAATGATAATGATAATGATAATTATAATGATAATGATAATGGTAATGATAATGATGATGATCAAAAAAGGCTAATTTTCCTGTAATCATAAATTAAGATTACAGGGATTGGATAAAATGGACACAACGAACACAACAGTGTGTGTTGAAGACAAGATAGGAACGTATCTACCGGATGTTTTCACAGTTTTTCTATAAACATGAATACTTCACTATGAAGATGTATCGTACAGTTCAGCGCCAGTCGCGACAGGGGAGGTAATTCAGGTTTGTCAACATGAATGGTTATAGTGATTTAAACAATTAATGGTTATGATAAACCCCAAATGGATTAACTGAAAAGCTTAAAAAAAAAATCTTTCAACCCAAGATTTCAGGTTAACATTTCTAGAATGTATTTGTTTATATTATTCTACGTGTTATTCTTATTTTCTGTTTAATTCTTTAAGATATTTTCTTTCGCGCCTAATAGTTCAAGTGCCTCTGATGAGCATATCAGTTTCCTTTCCCTGTTGTATTGATCATAGCCTATAAGCGTTCTAATGCTTTTTTTCTTGTTTCTAACCTAATTCCAATATCATTTAATTCCAAGGCCTACGTGTTGAACTTTATTTCAACGCAAAATAACAATTAAATACATTTTTTTTTTTTTAATAAAATTACTAACTGAAAAAAACCGACTTTTTATGCACAACAATAACAAAAAGTAAAAATAACAATTTATTTAATGCTTACGTCTAGACAGTCAAATAGACCTGCGTGTGCCATGTACAACTCTGTTTGCTTATATACATTGCTACTGGAAGTTAAAGGTATACTCAACTTAGTATTGTATTGGTATCCCTTTCATATGTAACCACTATAGTAAATATGCGTCGAAAAAAATATTAGATATTAACTAGAGCGGCATGATCGGCATAGATTGTAGACGTATCCCTTTTAATTTGAAGACAGGAAAAGGGGTAATATATGAAGTAGACAATAATTCATGTAACAAATAACTTAACTCAAAAGATATTACGAGAAATTTCTTTCTCTCTCTTTGTCTGTTTCTCTCCTTAATGCTCCTTTTTCATGCGCTCTCCGCATCGGTCACAGCATTAATGTTTCGCAATCTAATAACATTATTTATGATACATTCATATCTCAAACTAGCGATGCAGTTAAACGTTATCAGCTTACTAAGAAGTTTAACTAACAGATCTCTTGAATCAATTCGATGAGTGTTCATAATTCGCCCTAAAGAGAATTCACATAACTTTCTCAGAAAAATTTTATATACATTTTGGTAAAATGTATGCTTGCTTTTCGAAGTCACATATGAATGGAATGACTGAGTGAATGTTAAGGTTATTCAGTTTTTTATGACTTTTCTGGTTTTATTTTTTTTTTAAATATTTCACAAAAATTATATGACGACATCATTGTTTCTTCAAGTTTTCAAAAAAAAAAAAAAAAAAAAGCGCTGGTCGTTATGAACTGGTTAGTAATTTTGATGTTATTCACACATTCAATTTTCACATGAATTTTTACGTTTTGTTGTCCTCTTTTTCAAATTATGCAATACATGTAAAAAAAAAAAAAAGAAATAAAAATGGATAGCATAGAAACGATTGAAACGCAAAAAGTTATAATGAAAAAAAAAAAAAAAATTCAACTTATTGACAGCAGGCACCTGTCCAGTCAATCATGCTGTTTGTATCTAATCATTTGATTTAATATGAAAGGTTTTAATTAAAATAAATCATCAAGATTGTCGTCACCATCACCATCGTCATCATCATCATTATCATCATCATCATCATCATCATCATTGTCGTCATTATTTTAATGAACGACATAATAAATATTATGATCAACAACATTGCAAACGATATCCACTAACACACGTGCTTTTTCTCTGAAAAATACCAAGAATTATCTTTTCAATACAAAATTGTCAAAAAGAAGTTTTACTGTTCGAATTCTGTATTTCTAATCACGAGTTAACGGGTGAAGAAGCATAAGATTTGAGCATAATCTATAGGTTAATGTGCGCTATTCTGATCAAAAACCATTGCGTATATCGAATATGGCTCCGATTAATTACTGACTTTCCGCGAAATTCAAATTATTATTTCATAGAAAATGATTTATTTAGAATAGCTGCTGTGGAAGAAAGCGATTCCAGATCATATAAAAAAAAAGTACTTAAATAACTTAAATAAGCAAAATTTGTGATACAATTGTATGACAATAAAATAGATTTCATTTCAACAATCATTGTATAACACTTAGTAATTAAATAATGAAGTTTTTCGTTAGTCCATTCCCTATACTTTCTTGACGATGGTAATATCCACACGGACATGACATTAATAAAAAATATTTTTTTTAAGTAAATTAAATATAAAATAACAAGAATCAAAAACTTACATATTTAATCAATTAGCAAAAATTCTATTCTTACCGTCCTACAGTCTCCGTTTGGTGGTGATAGCAAATAGGTGAATATGTGTGTTATTGTATGAACGTATCGTCTTCAAAAATGTTTCCATTGAAATGATCGAAAACCTTGTTGTTATTAGAAATAGAAGGAGAATGAATAAAAGTTAATATCGCGTGTTTAGTGAACGCGTGCAGCTTACATGATTTAATGTGAGTTTTCATTTGTCCTTGAAATTGTAATCACTCGTGTTCAACAATATTTTTTTTTTTTTTTTTTTTTTTTTTTGAAACTTATCTTTGCTCTAAGCAATAATAAAAAAAAAAAATCTTAATGAAGATAAATTGTTTCTAGGTCATTAGGATTCTTCGCGATTATTGTCTGTTACTTTCTTCTACTGACTCACTTCTCTCATGAATCAATTAAGAGAGTTACGAGTGTGTCAAAAATGCTTAAAGCTCATTAGAAATCATATGATAATCTTTTTTTGCCGTTTCGTAAACAACGTTGACGCTTGTGAAGTCAACAACCGCAATTTATTCAAAACGTTCTCGGTCTCGTTAAGAAGCTAAATATTTGGGTTCCGTACGATTTGAAACAAATTCATCTGACAAAGAGTATTAGCGCTTGCGAATTATTCATTGAACGCAATGAGTTCCATCCGTTTTTAAGATGGCACCTACCATATAGTCCTGATTTTCCGCCATCGGATTACTACTTATTTCGATCCCTGGCTAATTCCCTTTTGTGGTAAAACTTTCACCGATAAGGACGCTATAAAATCTCACTTAACTCAGTTTTCGGTCGAAAAGGAGTAGACTTTCGGCGAGCATGGAATTTTCAAGTTGTCAGAGAGATGGGAAAAAATCATCGAACAAAATGAAAAATTTTATTTTTTATTTTATTGAAGAAATCGGCAATTACTTAGCTGCCAGGCCAATATATATATGTATATATATATATATGTATATATATATATGTACGCATATATGTCGAATGTTCATAATAATTTGTACACGTATTGATGATTTAATTTCATGCACTGACCGAAAAGTGAAATTCAAATAAATGTGCAATCATTCGCACGCGCTTAAGCTTTGATGCCTGCATGTGCTTACAAAAATATCAAATATTGAATACTGAAATATCACATCTTACCTATAAACCTACCAAAAGTAAGATTAACAAAACGTAATACAGATTGAGATTGTTTCGAAATAAAAAACAACTGTTTTCATCAACTTGTAATTGTCTCAAAATCTAAACTGTGGAATTTGTTCAAAAATTTATAATCAAATATTAATTTTTCGTCTTAGTTCTTAATGATCTTAACACTTTTAACATAAAGCATAGATAAGGGCGAACGAACAAAAAAAAAAAAAAAGCAAATAGTTTGTGTGATCTCCTCTTAATTTACACGTTTATTTGGAAAGTTTAGAAAAGCCGACAGTCGGCAGCCAACAGTCGACAGTCGTAGTATTAATTTTCAAACTCTTTCACATCTTAAAAACTTTATTGACTTAATTTGCATTAGTGATTTTACAATCATTTACAAAATTGTCAACAACTTTGTGTATTAATAATTAAAAAAAAAAAAAACTTAGACCTCATCATAATGTGGTTTCGTCTTATAACGTAATAATGACACGAATATTCAGTTTGATGCCTGTCTCGTATAAGCAAAATTGTTCTGAATAAAATACATAACACTTTTTGTTTTGAAAAGTTCTAAAATTAAATTGGAACACAATTTGCACTTTGAACTACAAATAAAATTAAAGAAAAAAAAAAAATAAAATAAATAACTAAAGTCTTTTCAGTGCGATTAAGAAACAGAAGAAGAAAACAAAAAACTAAAAACATTCCTTCAAAGATTTATGATGTCGTCTCTAATATGGTGGCCAATAAAGATGTTTTCGTATACTATCGCAGCGACAGATGATAATATACTAATTCTATCATAACGTTTGCCACATTTTCTAAAAGTTTTAGGCAAATTTGAAAAATAGATTCAAAAGTCAATTTGATATTTGAAATGAATTTTAATTAATTCTATAAGAATTTCTCACAATTGAGAAGAAGAAAAATCAAATGATTTCAATACAAGCAAATTGAATGCGATGGGTATTTAAGATTCGCCCAAATATTCAAATATAACAATTTTTACAAGTTTCTTTTCAAGTTTTCTTGTTTGCATTTCCGTCGTTCGTTGTCTACATAACTTTAATGGTGTCTTCATTTGGTTTGGTTTGAAAATCTGTGCTTACTGAAATATGCACATAAATCTCAGGAAGTGACGTTGATAGCCGGGCAATAAACTAACAAAATGTCAAATAAAAAGTTGCATTAGAATTTTGTCGAAGAAATAAACAATGGACAGACATTATTGAAAATACATAAAATTTTCAAAAAAAAAAAAAAAAATTATTTTTGCAAAATTTTGCTTTTTTAATGTAAATATTTTCTAAATCGATCCTTATACGATAGCATAGACTTTGCCAAGTTCATAATAAAGAATAATAACATTTACAATACTATCCGGAGAAATTCGAGAGAGATCCCGTTGTACATAGAAGCTTATCCATTATCCATTTCGAGATCCGGATTTAGGAATCTTGTTTCAGTAACATGACTGTCATCCAATATGTCAGGTATATTTTTAGTATAATGTTATTGTAATGTTTTGTAAGTTTATAATATGGATCGTTTAACGGCAGTTGAAAATGTTAAAATAGTAAAACCTTAATACAAAAATTCTGATACTACAAGAGGTACGTTTCGTGCACTACAAGCAGATTTTGGTCAATACATTCGTTTATCTGAGCACACTATAAACAAAGCTATGAAGAAGTTTGAAGAAACTAAATCTCTAACATATTTGTTAAGGTCCATACATCATCGAACCGTACACTCGAACAAGCATATTAGAGCTGTTAGCGAAAATGCCGAAGAAAGTCCAACATTTAGGTCTTAGGTCTCTTAGGCATACTGAATTTGGATTTGCTTGCCTTTTTTAACAAAATTCAGGTAACACCAGAAGCTGGGCGACTATGCAATGCGTAGAAGATACACTGATGAAATGCTCGAACAACCGTGTTTCGACGATGATTTTTCGCATCGAATTCTAGTCAATGATGAGGTAATTTCTTCGCTTGGTGTATATATCAGCAAGCAAAATTATCACATCAGGTGCAATGAAAATCCACAAGTAACTGGCGAAAAAACGTTGCATTCTCCAAAAGCCATGAAATGGTATGGAATTTGGTCTGGAGGTACGATAGGCCCATACAATTTTGAAAATGACGAAGGTGTGACACAAGCTATCAATTCTGATCACTACGGCTACGTGGTTACCATCTCTCTTTTTTTTTGGCGTGAAATTGAAGGTATGCATGTAGAAGACATGTGATTTCGACAGGACGGCCTCACAAGTCATACGACACGTTCAATTTTGTCATCATTGCTCGATAAATTTCCCGAAATTGTGATGGTAATTGGCCAACAAGATCTTGAGATTTCTTACCGCTGAACTTTTTTTGTGCGGTTCGAGTTTATGCGAATAATGCTTAAATTCGTGACCTTTGGAAAACAGACATCTGTCAATTTTTGGCTGAGCTACTGCTCGCTACGAGCAGACAAGTAATTGCAAACTAATAAAAGAATCCGGATTGTTGTATGATATTGTATTCCCCACAAATAATGACAGAGCATCCAAAAAAAATATTGAAAAAAAAATTGATTTAAATCTCAATTAAAAGTGTGTTTTATTAACGTTTATTTTCGGAGCCACGAATTGGATAACTCTGTATTATTGTGTTCGCAATTCATATTTTTACGATAAATTGTATTTTATTGATGATATTACATGAATATTTTTGTTTTTAAGTTTTCTTTTCTTTCTATTCTATTTACAAAATTTTATTTACAAAAAAAATCAAAATGTAACCCATATTCTCGGACAACAAAAATTACAATAAAGAAAAATTTTAGTTAATTAAATAAACTAATGAAATATATATATATTAGCTTGGGGAAAAAGAAATCCATTATTTTTTCGGTAGATGGCTACACTGGTAGATTTCTCCTAAAGTATCGATCAAACAATTTCAGATTTATGCTCGTTGGAAAGGTGA
>KK351022.1:2134374-2168214 GCA_000671755.1 Glossina brevipalpis | reverse complement strand
AGATTCCGTTCAGGAATTTTTGATGTTAAAGATGCACCTCGCACAGGTAGGCCGGTCGTCGAAAATTTCTTTTTCCCCAACCTAATATATATATGTGTGAAGTCTCCCTGTGAACTCACCTAAACATGACAAACATTAGAAAAACTCTTACAAAACTTTGAGCTGAATGTAAACTGCTATTTTTAGATGAGTACTTATTTTGAAAATTGCATATGAGATAAATGTCATTCCATGGCCTAAATCAATATTGAGAGACACCACCATTCCATGCATACTTTTCAAGCTTGATTATCTCAAATGTCCTAAGTCATATTTTAAAGTGCTTAAATCTATCGCAATTCATGAATCATAACCAAAAGCATATTTCAACTCTTACTAACGGTTTAGATTTGAAACGTTAAAAATGTATTTTAAAAAAAATCTTTCTAAAATAAAATTTCCATAAATTGCATGGTGAACCTTTTTATTTCACTTGCAAGTATAGGCGTATAAATTTAATTACATAACGTATGGCTTAAAGTTAGTTAAGTACTAACTATTTGCCAGATCATGTTTTAGTATTTGTTATGTTGGCATTCGTTTGATTTCGGTCTACATGCATTTCGGTTTTGGACGGCAAAACTTGAAAAGAAGGGCTAAAGTAAACGACAAAACTGATAAGAGCCGATCGGGTCGGCAAATATCACAGAAATTTCACAACTGCCACAAGAGATGAACGCAAAACCAAAGACATGCAGAAAAATAAAACCCACCACAAGTCAAATGGACGGTTCAGATGAATACGCAAACATATATACTTACTTACTTACTTACTTACATATACTTACATAAATGCATACGAGTATATATATATATATATATATATGTGTGTGTGTGTGTGTATGTGTTCAAGATGTATTACGGCGCACAAGTAGACATTACAATATATTGTATGTATGTATGTATGTATGTATGTATGTATGTACGTTATGTTTTATGCATATATACGCGGTGGTTATGGTTAGAATTAAGCTCAAGAGCCTTGCAAATGCATATTTGTTTCTGCTTCTTTTTCATCTGTTTTATTAAAAGCACAACAACAATTACAAGTACAATTTCAACCATTCATGATGGTTAATTCCATCGGACACACACGTACATAGGCACAAACGTATAGAATAAAATATGGTTAGGTTTTAGATTGCATTTGCGGTTTCTTATAGTACTTATAAAGAAGAAACCGCTTTGCTGCCATATAGAGATTTTATTTTCTCTTAACGCGTCTTTTTTCGTTTTCTTTTCATTTTTACAAAGTACTGAGAAGCTTAACACAGGTGTGTTAATTATATTGCGAAATGTTTGCAATTGTTAGGTTCTTAGTTTTTTCATTTTTTCATTTTTTCATTTCTTTTTTTTTTAGCGCTTTTGGTTGTTGTTCTTGTTGTTATGCTTTTCTTTTCGATGGCTTCAAATAAAATACACGCGCAGATGTGTCACATTTTTAAAAAGCCGCCTGCCTACATATCTGCCTTCCGTTTGCATTTGGCTTTAATTATAAATGTGTACAAAGTTGGAAAGGTTTCACACTCAGCTTTCGGCTTTTTGGTTATAGTTAAATAGTCAAGTATTTTCATTTGCCATCGTTGAAAGCTAAAGAAGAAACGTCAAACGATTAATGCTTATTTTTCTTTTTTTGGTTGTAATATACATACACACAGACATAGAATGTATATTAACATTAAACATATCGCGGTAATCAAATGACCCCTTTTACGGCAAACTTGTTTACAAAAGGCGTACTAATATCGCCATTTTGGTTTTTGTGAATTTTATTATAAATTTTATTCAATATTTCAATATATTTGAATATTTATTTCATTTTATGTAAATTTCTCTTCTCTTCAACTAAAAGGAACGTTTAAGATGAATAATTTTGTTGTGATTTCAAATACAGAAGAAATATCGAACTTTGTAGTAAGTCCGTGTCCTACTGGACATAGAATAATCACTTAAACTTAAAGAAGAAGTTAATAAGCTAAACATCAAAAAAATCTCTTTGAATATAATCGTATAAATCGGTTAGATATTAAATCTTTATCATGGGTAAGCTTTCAGTTTCTTAACATTAATTTTTTTATAAGACATTAAAATTAAATCATTTTTCAACTAAATGGAAATTCGCCAAGATAATCTAGATCTAAAATGTTGTAAACACATATAAATCAATTAATTTATTGGTAAGATTTTCTAAGATATTTGATAGAATATATTTACGAAGATTACTCTTAGCTCTTGAACAAAAACTTGTTTTTCCCGACCGACTATTTCGGTTGCAAGAGTCAACATAGTATCGTTGAGCAAAATCATCGTATTATTGATTTAAAAACCGTATTATTGATTTAAAACTATTGTTTAATTCGTTCAGAATCTCACTTCAATCTAAAGAATAAATGCAAATTACATAAAAGTTTCCTCCAACCCACCTGAATCTATAGCATACAATAATGATGAACAATCAGTAACTCGAATATTGAAATACTCCGTAAATATCTATCTATCTAAAGCTCTTCACCTTATATGTTAATGCCCCATGAATCATTTACAACCAAACTATGGTCGATTTGTGACATATTTGATGTTGCATCCAGCTGTACATACTGCTATACATTGTTCTACACTATTGATCTTCTGTCGCTTTTCAAGATTGTCGAATATTATAACAGGCGCATTCCAAAATTCCCAGCCGACTTTTGAGTTCTTGACCGTTTTGGACGATTTTTGCTTCATTTGGTTGATTGCCGATTTGATTTTGGAATGTAATAATTAATCAATGTTCTACTTATCGTATCAAAAAATCCTCTTTATTCACCTAAACAGGTCCGAACAGCATCCTGTGTTCAAACGAGATACCCACTTCGAATAGACCTTTCTCATGGAAAAATGTCTTGATGCTCAAAATAGCAAATATATCGGCTTCTGATGTCATTAGGATGTTAACTATTCTATACAACTTGACTTTCTGGTTTTCCAAAACGATTTTGTTAAAAAGCAACTACCGATTTCGAGCGACCTAAGCGATCAACAACATTTATAAAATCTCGTTAAAAGTGAATCGACAAACTGTTGTTTTTCAATGGAGAAGAGCTTCTATAAAACTTTTCAAATCAATTTTCGGTTTAAGAGATATTTTTGCCCATTAAAAAGAAATATTTTATTATATTTTTTATTTTTCTATTGTTTTGAAAATTACAAAAATGGCCTCACTACAACAACCGCAACTTGCTAACTAATGGTCGCAAAAAGGTCAAATTTGAACACATTTCGTTTGAGTATTGGTAATATCTAAAAATTATTCTATGAACTTATTAAGCGATGTGTTAGATCGATAAAAATTTCCATGTAGATTGCGTTGGATATCTTGTAGTACTAAATGAAAAATATACAATAATAATAAAAACCGACCGCGCCCACCGAATATAACAGAGTATGAAAATTTCGTATTTTTCGAAAAACATTTGTAGGATTAAGAAGCACGACTTCAAAGACTCAATAATGTGTATATATTCTTCGTAAATAACATTATTCGGAGTTCATCTGGGCATCTCCGTTCGCCCCTGCGTCTATCTATCTATTCGGTTATCTGTGTATTGTCAGCGGTAAGCATTTTTCCGATTGCCAAAATTATGCTATCTGAATTAAATTTGACAAAAATATTCATATTACACACCTACATTGTAATATGAACTGAAAACACATTTGCTTTCTAGGTGTTTCGTGATTATTTTTATTCTACAACAGATACACACACCACATCCACCAAATATTCCAAACTATTGATTTTAGTTTCCTTCTAATTTGTTTCTAAGATGAAAGCGACGGTTATAAAAGATTCGGTCAATGTTCAGTATAATTTTCTTACTTGTTTTGCTTTTTCAACTTCTACAAGTCAGTCAATCAAGGGATGTTCCCTATATGATTGTCAAGCAGAAAAAATGGAGCAAAACAAGATAACGTATGGCCGCAGTCTGAGCGACGTACGCCCGATTGGCAAATGAAAAGGAAAAGCAATAATTACATTTTCTACGTCAGTGTAATGAAAATCCTTTAAGTGTCCAAACTTAAATTATAGCAAATAATACATTTTTTGTTTCTATCGCAAAATCTTTGACTATATTCAGAGAATAGGCATAAACAGATCCATCTGAAATGTCCATAAACTTTATGCTTAATTTGTCAAATATTTTAAAAGCAACGTAGATGCTACATAAGATCATCGGAAGAAGATCTTCCATTGCAAACATTCAGAAAAGGCAAAGAAATATCAGATATCACATATCATCTGAACGAACATCCCACATATGAATAAAAATTTTAGATGGCTATCTATAGTTTTTGTTAGATAAGACCGAAAGAACAAACATACCGGCTGCCATATTACAGCGTCATCTTAGAAATGAATCTAAAAGCGTTAGTTCATATACATTTTTTTTTTTTTTTAAATTTCTTTCCTAGACAACTTTCGGTTTTATCAGTTCAATGAAATAACTTCGAACTTTTTTAATTAAAATTTTGATTTCAATTTGTACACTTTTTTCAATATATTTATTACATTTAGCTTTTGAGTCAGCAAGACTTTAAAAAAAAAAAAAAAAAATTAATACCGCATCGTTTATGAAGTAGCAAATAAAGTATTGTTTTCATCGCGTTATGTTAAAATATTATGTTTTCTCAAAGTACAAATATGATTTTCAAGCGCAATTGTAGAGTCAATAACATAAAGTAACGCTTTCTGACCTTTTAGTAACGTTTCAAAATAGCATATATTTTTTTTTCTTTTTTGCGACGTAAAAACAATAATAATAATGAACATAATAAGTTGAACTAAAATTGCATACCAACTAGCGGAATGACAACAACACCCATAACGCTTGAAATTCATTACAAATTTCCTAATAAAACAATCGAACGATGGATTTCCAATGTTTATGTCAACGCGTTTGCCTGCCTTTTTAACTGTCATCTAGTTTCGGTTGCAAGTATTTATTTATTTTTTTTTTTTTTTTTCTTTTCATATGTCTGCAAATATGTTGTTCTCACTATATACGATACTCTGCAGCCCTCTTACAAATGTTTAGGTCTATATCAGACAATATTTTATTACACGTTTAGCGAATGCTTACAGATATCCGATAATACCTGAGTACCAGAGTAGCAAACGTTAAAATAAAATATAAATTAAATTAGAAGAAATCGCATACACACACACACACACACACACATACGCATACAAACGCCACTGCAAATACAAAAGGAAAAAAAAAGCAGTTAAATGTTCCACCAGACACTGAAGCAGAGCATCAAAAACGAAATCGAAGCGAAAACAATGACATACTATCGGACACATCGTTTATGTTTGCTGTTATGTACGCTCGGTTTTCCTATGTATGTATGAGTTAATGTATGTGCAGATTCATTAGATTGTCGGCATTGCCTTTTAACCAACCATTACAGCAACGCACATAAACTCAATTGGTATGGAAAAGTAAGACACAAAAAATAGTCTAGACATTGACTAGACTCTATAAAAATAATTATTATCGGTTACAATTTCTTTCGTCGTTTCTATCGTTGTTTTTGGTTATAACTAGCATTCATTAGTTCGTTTCATTCGCTCTTATTCGTTCATTTATTCGGCACACTTTTATGCTCTTCACTGAGCAGGCTTTGTGTTACAGTTCCTATCTATATACGCAGAGGCAGATATAAGTTAAACATAATTACTGTGTGTGTGTGTGTGTGTGTGTGTGTGTGTATTATGCGTAACGTAATTATTATTATAAATGTACAGATATCCAATCTTGTTACTGTGTTGTTGTTATTCATTTCATTTTTTCCAACAAAGACGTGAACATGCAGTCGGAAACTCGCAAAAAAGGCAAAATGATAATAATAATTGACTGAGAGAGAGAGAGAGAGCGCGCGAGAGAGAGAGAGAGCGAGAGAGAGTTGATAACTATTGCGTTGACAAACAAAAGAAATTCAATGATTCCTCTCTCTCTTCCTCTCTCTCTTCCTCTCTTTCTCTTTCTGTTTATTTCTCTCTGCCCCCCTCTCTCTGTGTCTCTCTCCCTTTGTATCTATCTATCTATCTATTGATCGGTCACTTTCTCTCTCTCTCTCTCCCTCCCCCCATTCTCACCATCCAGACTCCCCCCCCACCCCCCCCCTCCACCCACTCACTCTTTCTCACTCTCCCGTCCTCCCTTGTAGATGTTTCTAATCAATCCCATAACATACCCACAGTTAATAATAAACCTTAAGATTTTCACTTATTTCAAAGCAAATCCAATTTCAATTCATTCCTCTTATATTAGAGCCAATGTTTATTCCAAATAAACTATAAAATGTAAGTTTGAACGTAAAGCTAATATAATTATATCAGAACGTCGTGCCCATTATTCTCGAACGATTTTCTATACTGGAAAGAGTTCATACTCTTTATTTTACTACACCCAATAGAAATTATTTCGAATTCAAAACTCTTACTAAATTTTACGCTTAAGAAATATCTTGTAACTATGATCGACACTATTCAAGTAGCTAAACAGTGTTTGCCAACCAAAAGATTGTTAAGAAATATATCTTTACAAACTTTACGTGTTGATTCGGTTGATTCGAGTTGATGATATGTCTAGACACATCACTTGGCTTTAACGTTAATAACGTACAGTCAAGCCTGATTTGACAAAAGTTTGCAACAATCACATATTTCCGACAATAGTTTAACTGGATACAATATACGAACTATTTAAAGGATAATTAAGAGAAATAAAATTTCAATTCAATTCCCTGTGTGGAGAAGTCGAAGCATTCGCGAAAAATGTGGCGTAAAAAACCATCAGATATAATTTTCTTCAAATTTAAAAAATGAGCCGATTCCAATTATAGCACCCTAGTAGCTCTTACGTTTTTGATATTAAATCCTTCAGTAGTTTGTATACATTTTTATATAAATAATATTATTTACATTTAGAAATATATATATATATATATATATATAACAAAAACAGTCAATAAACTTGCGCGCCTACTCACATAGCTAACCATTCATCCATCTATCCATGGATCCGTACATCAATCCATCCATATTTTTATCTGTCCACCTTAACAGCAAATCAACACAATCAGAAACATTGACAGCTGCAAAATGTCAAGCTTATATATATATATATATATATATAATCCAACCGGCATAACTATATTAGCCAACAATGCAACAATAACAAAAACAAATGAAAACAACATATAACAATAACAACAATACCTTTCAGCTACAATCTCTTTATTGTCCATAAAGTCGGCAACGAAACAAACCTAAACACACACAACACAGACGAGGCAAATTGAGTCTAGACATAAAATAACAGTATTACAACAGTAGGGCAGCAGTCTGCTAAAGTTGAGTCTAACGATGAAGCGTGTGAAAATGTTGGCAATTGTGGAAAAACACTAAAAAAAAAAAAAAAACATGTCCATTGCACACAATTTTTTTAAAAACTTTTTACTGCTTTTTATTAGTCTCATAGCCACTGGTTCAATTCATAAGTAAGAATAGAAAACAAGTAAGAAAATTATATTCGGTTATGATCGAATCTTTTATACCCACCACCTTCATCTCAGAAACAAGCTAAAAAAAAAAAACAAAAACAATAATAATAATGAAATTTTGATGCTCTGTCATATTGAGTGGGCATGGCAACTTTTTTGTTACCATTTTTATAGAATTGTGTGGAAATTCTTATTGCGTATCTACAGTAAATTATGAGTAGCAAGCAAAACACTCAAAAAGCAAAGATATACTGTAAACTGAACTGTTTTCAATACCAGTTTACGTCCAAGAACTTTCAATATTTTCTCAAATTTGGTTCAGATATCTTAACGTTATGATCGGAATTATTTTTACTGTAGAGATTACACACTCGAGCAAACAGATTTAAAGACAGACGGACAAATGAACAGGATTTGGTTGTTGCTGAACATTTTGCACTTTTTTGCGCTTTTGAAACTTTCTTCTTGATGTTCGAAACATTTTCAAGAAAAAACAAATTGAAATTTGTATACTCTGTCACATTCGGTGGGCGTGGTTGCTTTATTCCATTTTTGCACAGTTACTGCAAGATAGCACACAATATATGTGGGAATATTAATGGATCTATCTACCATGGTTTATGATTAACTACAAAAAAAAAAAAACATCGTTTTTTTTGCACGGTAGGAATGTTCTTCAATCAATTTAGCTTATTTTCAATACCAGCCTCCAGCCTGCATGCAAGAACTTCCAATTTTTCTGTCGAATTTGAAGAAGATTCCTTCATTTTTGTGGTTAGAAGAATGTTTACTACGGGCATTATACAGGCGGACAGACATACAGGCGGACGCAAGGACATGTCACGGACATATCGGCTCCATATTAAACACTGATCAAAAATATATATATACCTTTTGAGGTCACTGAAGCTTTCTTTAGAGTGTTACAAACCAAATGATAAAATGAGTATAACCCCATACTTTAGTGGTAGATATAAAAAACAAATATATATATATATATATATATATATATATAAGCATGAAAAAAAAGAAAGGCAGAGAAATGATAGAAACAGAGAGAGAAAGAAAGAAAGAGAGGGAGAAAGAGAAAGATAGATATATATATATATATATATATATATATATATAGAGAGAGAGAGAGAGAGAGAGAGAGAGTAACAACTGTCCTCTACACTACCTGTATATCCTCTGCCTGAAACGAATTATGCCAATAATATTTGCTTATTGTCTGCCCAGCAGTGAGTTCGGCACTATATCAACATGGAAGACGAACTAATGCAAAGTGTGCACTTTTGTCCTTTTGTCAAATGTGGCCACATTTAAATAAATACCTGCAAACGGCGGGAAAATATTGTATTGTATATTCTATATTGTAAGGTGTAACAAATGCAATTATAGTTTAGACCGTAATAACGAGCCATTCAATTACAAAAGTAGTTTTCTTATTCATTTTTTTTTTTTTTTTTTTTTGCCTCTACGTGAGGATATTAAGCAAACACCATTATGGTATGCAGTGTAATAATGTGATTTATTATATATTTCAGTTCAACCAGTTATAAAGTATAGCATTTTCGTAAGAAAGAGACCTCCTTACTCTTTCTGTCTCGGTTTTTGTCTTTATCTCTATTTCCCATCGAAATAATTGATATAAATCGATGCAATACGAAGCAACACAAAAAGCACCGTAATAATCATCTTCTTAACTTATCGTAATAAATAAATTAAAACGTTATAGCCAGACAAAGTTGACAATTCAATACCCTACATTAGTTTGTCTAATATAATAATTCATCTATTTTTATTATCGAATGCTACAAATGATGTCTTATTTTATTATAAATATGTACCGAAGATTCTTTAAAGTACATATATATATATATACATGACGATGACTAGCGAAAAGACTCCGATTCGATTTAACCCTATACCCGCCTGTTTGTTTAGCTTTGTAATGTCCGCTGTTGGAACTCTCGCAATTGCAATATTGATATAAATCTACGTAGTGCACAGCCCCAGATAAAGTTCGAAAATGGATGGACGACCACTTACGTACCACAGCAACGACTGCAACAAGCAAAAATCGCTAACATGCAACCTATGTTTAAGTTATTATGACCGATAATTTGACGTTTTCCCAAAGACTTAAAATTTTAAATGTATGTTTTTATGATTTGATTTAAGATGACTACTATTATGGATTCACGACTAAACATATATGATTCCTTTATGATTTTTCATTTAACTTCTTGGATATTTTTCATATATTTTTTTTTTTTTTTTGTCTCAATAAAGGTTACGATACTATTAAGTACATAAAGTTCTTGGTTATCCATTAAATTACTTATATAAAATATTGTTGTGAATGAATATATGCTCGATGTCTCTCAACTTTTCATTGCTGACATTCGTATGCAAATGCCATCATGCGTGTATATTTAAATTATTTGCAAGTACTCTGGCACATCAATTTGTCTGACTATACTCAATAGTACGTCACTATTTATAAATATATTCATGGTGCGGATGATTATCAAATTTTAGTTACGACAAATGTGCATATGTCTAGCTAACACAACTTGCAAAGTATATTATTGTGACCATTGCCTAAGCCCGTCGCTTAAACATTAAGCCTTTTTATATCCGCTATCGAAGGATAGGGTATATTCATTTTGTTATTTTGTTTGCAACACGCAAAATTGTTTACAACAAGAAAGCTTTAGACATCCCATAACGTATATATACTCTTGATCAGCACTAAATTTTAAACCGATTTAGACATCTCCGTCTGTCCGTCTGTCCGTCTATGTAATGTCTATAGTAAAAATTCTTCTGGCCGCAAAAGTAGAAATAATAAAAAATTACGCCAGATACACAATAAAAATTCCTAAATTATTCCATAAAAATGGGAAAATCTGCCACGCCTACCCAATATTATGGAGTATCGAAATTTAGTTTTTTTTTTTGAATTTTTTTCTTAAATGAACCTGGTGGGTATGAAAGATTCGATCAGAGATGTTCATAATTTTTTTTTATTTTTTATTTTTTTTTTTCTCAGAAAACTTTATAATTGAACGACATTCGCTCTAAAGCAAAAGTTCAATATCATATCAAGTAACGAATGCATTTGAAAGAATATTCAATTTAGAGAATTCGATCAACATCTGAAATAAGTTGCGAACTATTTTATTAATTATGGTCATATAAGTACATTTTAAGCTCATTTACACGCTTACCGCCTTAGAAGCACCGAGATAAATGAACATTTTTTCATTCCTATCTTAGGCGTAAAAAACAAATGCAGATTTAATAAAATACTAAGTCAAAGAAGAAGTTACTACAACGCATCTGAAAAATGAGAGTCGATAAATAATTAAAACAAATAAGAAAATTATATTCGGCTGTGCCGTATCGGTTATATCCTCTACTTTTATCTTTAAAAAAGCCAAAGGAAAAAAAACTAGATTTTATCAATTGGGCGTGACAAATTTTTATTGTATAGTGAGTAAAGAACCCAGAAAATAGAGATACTTTCAGCTTGCTTTATACTATGGGTGTGGCCAGTAATCGATTTCTCCCATTTTCAATACCAACATATATGAAAAAACTTTCTTTGTTTTTTTTTACCAAATTTCATCCAGACAATTTAATTTTTGCGACCGGGAAAATGGTTATCGCAGCAGATAAACAGACAGGCAAATGGAGAGATAGATGCATAGGTACTACAGAATAGCTAGCACAATATGTGTAGAAACTTTTACAGATCTGTCTGCTATGATTTACGTTTAATAAGTGGCCAGAGGCGTTCTTAATTTACATTGTACTGTAGACGTATCCTCGGTCCGATTTAGATCATTTTCAATACCGACCTGTTTGAAAGAATTTCCAATGTTTTTGCTAAAATCGAACCCGATATCTTTTAGTTTGGCGGCCAGGAAAATGTTTACCACAGATATTATATAGGCGGAAACATGAGGAAGCGGACAGATGAATATGCTTAAATCGATTCTAAATTTAATGCTGATCAAAAATGTATATACTGTGTGCAGTCGCCGAAGTCATCTTCTGAGTGTTGCAATCAAAATGTCAAAATGCATATACCGCCATCAATCGGCGATGAGTATATAAGAAAACAATGCGACATTCGTTAATTCAGCCGAAAGTAATTGCATTTTAAAAATAAACTAAATTCTTGAAATTTTGCTTATTTTTATACCCACCACCAAAACTAAGGGATGTATTCATTTTGTCCTTTTGTTTGTAATGCCCAGAAGAAAACATCAGAGACCCCATATATATATATATTTGATCAGCATCAAATTTAAAATCTATATCATCATGTCCGTCTGTCCATCTGTGTAATGTCTGTGGTAAACATTCTTTTGATCGTAGAAATGAAGATATCTACTTCAAATTTGGCAGAAACATTTAAAGTTCTTTCACATGCGTTGCTATTGAAAATGGGCTATAAATGGATGGACTACGTCTACAGTATAAAATAACCAAAAAACACGTCCGTTTTCTGGTTGTTTTGCTAAGTGCTCATAGATTGCAAAATAAAAATTTCCACGATATTACATAAAAATAGAAAAAAATCTGCCACGCCCACCTATTAAAATTTATTTATTTATTCTTTTTTTAAGATAAAGGTTGGTGGGTGTAAAAGATTCGACACAGCTGAATATAATTTTCTCAATTGTACAGAATATCACTTCGGGCGAAACGGTACTGCTTCGCAAGTATCGTCACGTTTATGGTAGAAAGCAGCACACAACTGATTTATTCGTTCCTGTTCTGGAAATTTCAAGGTTAAGAACTTACCGTGTTCAGGTCGATCATTCGTTGATAAAATTCTTCAAAAAAAAATATATTTTATGATACCGCTGAGGAACTAAACACGCACTAAGAAATAGTTTCAAGCCATTTATATAAGTCTGAATACAAGAAGAAGTTCGATACTTGTATATGAAGTGATTTAAAAGGTTGATACATGCCCTGGAAAATGAATCCCAGCAATATGAGAAAAGAAAATGATGAAAGTCGCATTAACGCTACGTAAGGTAATAATTTGCGTTTGAAGGGATTAAAAGGTAAAGCGTCCCGAATAATTCATCATGTTCCATCATTATATTGCAAATCACGATGACTACCATTGCTTTCCCTCTTAGCAGATATTTCTTAATGATGAAAAGCCAATTTCAAAAGAGATCTGTCTGAATAACTGGTTTGGTTTTTCGTCAAATATCCCAGAATATCTACAGCGATAGCATAATAGTTTCACCGAACAACATGGCAAACGGTTATGTCTCAAAATGACATAAAAATGAATTTCAATTGTAATAAGAAAACGGTACGAATTTTTTCCTTGACGTATTCTTGATTAAAATAACATTCCTAATCGATTTAATCATAACAGTCCGTCTGTCGGTTTCTTTATAGACCGCTGTTTCAATTCTTATATTCTCAAGATATAAAATATAGGTATAGAAAGTCTAGAAAACTATCTACTTCCATTGAAAGTGAAATTCCCTAAAACGTTAGGAAACTAATAAAGATTTTCGTTACTGCAAGTATGATAAAATAAAATAAATATAAACGCCTAATAAAATAAAAATAGACGCCTTCTGCATCAAATAAACGAAATAAACCAAAAAAAAAAAAAAAAAATAAACAGAAATCCACCGAGATAGAGAAGAACAAATTATCAGAGCGAAACATAGTATTCGTGACTTGTTTCAAAAGGTTAATAAGCGAAAGACTTGCTGAAGCCGGAATAGTTGTCTCGTAATATTTGTAGACCTAATTTGAAAAAAGCTGAAAGTTGAAGTATTATTAAAAATAAATTATTATAATCAATTTTCTGTAAATAAATTATTCTACATATTGAAGTAAAGTCTAGAATATCATTTTACTTTCATTTTTATAAAATAATAACAAACGCGACTATCAATTCGGTATAAATGGCTTCAACTCTTAATGCGATAGATTATATTTTAATTATGATTGAGGTGCAGCTGCAATTATAATAAGCGAACATACACACATCAGCTGCCCTCTATCCCACTCTTTCGATACTTCTTTCTTCCTGGCCATCAACGTATTGTTTATCTACGTGTATACATGCCCTCACACATCACATTAATCATTGGCTATAAATCACAAGATATATAAAATAAAATTTATAGAAAAAACTCGACTTTCTTTATATCAAAATATCAAAAAATGATTTCGTAACAAATTCGTCAAACACTAATTATTTTACATTTTAACAAGAAAGAGACAATAAACGAGCCCTTCTAGTTTACAATTGACTAAATACGTAACAGAAATACTTAAAGTATGATGTCGCTACAGAGTAACAGAGTAACTGAGTCATTTTTAATTATTCAAATCCATGTCATGTCTTCGAATAATTTAAATATGTTACGTACGAAAGGAATATGAACATGAAATTTAGGGTAAGAGAGAGGACCTACAATATTCAGATCTGATATGTGTATGCGTGTGTAACATTTGTTTTTCTTTTTTGTTCTCTTTTTAAATGTAAGCGAAATTAAACGATTTATTAAATGACAGAGAACACACAAAACATAAAAAAAAAAAAAAAAAAGGAAATAACAATTTAAAGAAATGGAAGAACTCCTAATTACATGAGATATCCCATCCACCTGAATGTGTTTGAAAAAGCTACGCATAGAAATAGCAATAATCCCATTGCATTTATTGATAAGACAGCCACTTAAACCAAAAACAGCAACTAAAGCTGTACTAACTAATGTTACCTATGATGCAAAGAAAACTGACATGTGGACACTGCAGGAAACATCCAAATGTGTTCATCCGTCGATGGCCAAAACAGTGGTTGGCATTTAATTTAGAAACTATGATAAACAACAATTTGGGAAGCTGTGAGATAACAACTAAGAAAATATTGTTGATCTTATGACGAATTGTGGATACCTATCATCCTAAAAAAAAAAATGTATGAAAATCTTAAAACTTTGCTTACATTCTCAGCTTGACAGTGATCCGATCTAAGTCACATTAAATCGATTAATAATTATCTCCAATCAATATGTGCTGATGATCATTTACATATATATAAGAAATTATCTTAGTTTTTTGGCTATTTCAAAGATTCACGCTCGAACATATTTTTCTCTTATTAAGTATAAGTTCAACTTACTTATAATTAAGAAATTGAACAACAAACGGAGTAGAGATCATGAAGTATTAATCGAATTTGAATGCTAAAATCCAATAGTGAAAGATATAAAACCTAAAAAAATTAATAAAAAAAACAACAAAAAAAAAAACTCAAAACTCAAAACTCATCTTTTGACATTCAATCACTCCATTGTGTTATAATAAAAGAATAAATTTAATATTATCAGTTCGTAGGTGTTTAGCTGATATGTAAGTTCCAGATGATCTTTTTTTTTGCATTAAGTTGTCGTTCCCTATTTATACGTATTGAATTCTAAAATAAATCCAATCAAGACTCCTTTCGATTTGTGTGGATCGGTTTAGTTAATTTATATTTAAATTTTATTTAAATTTTTGTTTTGAATGATAACTAAACGAATTAACAGACGGCAGGGCCGCAAAACATAGATGAAAGGAATTTGAATTTCTATCAAATGTTAATCAAAAAATATACTCGATATATGTTTAAGTTCTTCACGTAATGACATAATCAACTTAGTATACCTTCAAACGGAGAATATAAAAATTAAAAACACCGTAAAAAATCAAGCTGGTGACATCCATTGGCATCGTAAATTGTCTGCTGGCTGGCCTAGCAGCCTGCTGTTTTTTGATGATATGTTCACTCATTCTGAATGTGGCATACATATATATATATGTATATATAAACGTATATATATATATACATAAACGTATATATCTATATATATATATATATATATATATATATACATATATATACATATATACATAAACATACATTTGATTTTATTTGTGCTCTATATGTCGTTCTTAACTACACCGCACACGCTTGCACAGTACACAAAAAACAAACCAACCATCCAGACAGTCAACCCAACCGCCATATCATGTAATATAGGCTCCAACAGCGTCAGACTGTCTGGTATGTCTACGTTGGTCTGATTGCTTGGTCTGGTTTCGTTTCGTTTAGTTTTAATTCTGTTTAGTCTGGTGCATAATACTCACAAATGGTAGCGTGTATATACAATTGCATGTATGTATATATGTATATATGTATGTAGGTATGCATATATATATATATATATATATATATATATATATATATGTGTGTGGGGTGTATATAGTGTCAGTGTTTTAATAGAAGTAGTAGTAGTTTTAATATTATATTTTGCAGTGCACAGACTTTGTGATATTATATACTGATACTCTTATATGCAATATGTCTGTCTGTCTATATGAATTTAGTATAACTTATAACAGCAGGCGTCCGTATAACTCAACATGCAATCAATAGCCCATAGAAAAGACGCAAACAAGCAAGAGGACTAGCAAAACTGTATAGTCCGACAAATGGACGGCCAGACGGAAAGATACGCACACAATAATATAAAAACATAAAGATTTACTTTGTTTATGCAGTTCCTTTTTGCTTTATTTTCTTATTTTCAGTTATAGAAAACGAATCCATTCGTCTTACGGCGAAGTTTGGATACCCAACGTCAAAAAAAAAAGTAATTAACTGAACATCGTTGAGTTTTCTATTAATTGTCAGCGTATTAAAAAAAGGTTGAATTTTTTTTTTATTGAATTTTTTATGTTTTTCTAACCAATTTCTGATTGAATTGGCCTCAGCTCAAAAGAGTTTTAAAAGTTTAAATTTGTTTGAGAACATTTTTCGCTCTACTAGCTATGCTTCAAATATCATCATTCTGTGTAATAGTATGGGTTTTATAGGCAAAGAGAGACAAACATTACTAATTTTGACTAAGACTCTCTAGATTAAGACCGATCTAGTATATGTATCTTACAAGTGAAACGATAAACTTAGTATATCCCATTTATCTTCCAGTGAAGGGGATAAAAAAGAATTATTTTCATTTATTTGCCAAAGCTGTAACTGTTGTTGTTTTATTGACGAGGTTATTTTTGTAAAATGCAAATGTTTCTATATTTATAGAAAAATGTACCATACACACCACACAAAAAAAAAAAAAAAAAACAAAATTATGATTGTCGTCAGCAGGGATTTTATTTAGCATACAAAACAAACAAATACTGCAAGAGAAATATTGTATGAATCTTTCACAAAACTATTCGAAAAGGATCGTTTGAACTTGAACTATGTGTCCATCTATAATTGATACGCATATGTATATATTTGAACTTGATTTTGCACGCTGGCATAATATAAAAATTTCAGATTGCCTTAAACTAATAAGAAAAAATCTGGTCTTATGCCCTAGACACCCATCCATCACCTATGGTGAAAGTAATATATCTAATTACTGCAATTCCTGTTTTTCATTTAACGTAGGTAACTACTGTGGAAGTCTAACTTTAGTCTAGCATCTAAACACTGGATTATTTCAGTGAAAGATAACCGATGGTTCTCAAAGAGCGTGACAATCCCCATTAAAGGGGGTGCCAACCATTTCGAGTTACCAGAATAAATGTCACTGGATATAATCCAAAATTTTCCTCTGGTGAGAGTATTTTTTTACTGTGTAAAATCCCACAACAACTACGATACTCCCAGAGGGGCCATAACCAGCTATCAGGCAAAAGATTTCCCTAGGCAGTGTATTGTGAATCTCCAGACAGTATATTGCGCAAGAAGCAAACTCTCTTTGAATAACCTGATTCCCTTCGATTTGATTAGACCTTTGGATATGCTGTACATCTCGGAAGGTCCATTCTACTATCCTATCTCTTGAATTGAATGTACTTGGAACGTCATTGACACAACTCTATTACAAGCCATGCTCCCATATTCAATATTGCTTCAATAAATCATAAAAAACTTACTATATTGCCACACATTAGTTATATGATGCCTTTACGCTCAAGAACCTAAAGAAGGGACATTTCTATTTCCATAACACGAAACGGTCACTTTCCACAAATACTTTCCTCTTACAATCTTCAAGAACCTGTCGCCGGGCATCTAATTACTGCCGTGCAATGGGTTTCACAAGTACTAAATATATATTAACCTGAGAGTGAAATCTTTGTTTATTTTACTAATTTTAAACGTATAGCAGCGCCCATCGGAAGCATATGTGAAATAAGCTTTTGCATAACTTTTTTTTTATCTGATACAGATCGTAACTTATTAGCCAATATACAATATATTGAAAATTTCGTCTGCTTTACAATATTGGTCTCAATTGTAACCTATTGTGAGGTGATTTCTGCGTACATTTTCACATATATCTATACAAAATGTTTGAAAGAAGTTTCGAATTTCCATCTACAATTTTTTGGAATTAAAAGTTTTTTTTAACAACATGCAGTTAGGCGGACATAGATTGGCTTTTGGTTTAAGAATATGCCTGTTGAATCCATGACATCCGTAACGAATATTTTTAGAATGTAAGAGCATCAAAGAAAATCCTTGATCGACTATTTATACGATAAATACTTTAAAAGTAATTCTTACATCTTAACCGAACTACTTTCATTTGCGAATCATTGTAGGTCAATGTCGCATTTTATTGCGAAATTTCACATCTCTGCGTCATCAAAATTAATCATAATTAGAACACAAAACTTCTTAGCGTGTATTTATTTATGAAATGCTTCTCATTCCCTTTCTCCTCATTTTACGACAATTTCAGCAAACAGAAGAAGAATTTGATCACATTAATCCAAAAAATATAACTAATAAGAAACTGTATTTATGAATGCTACGAAGAGAAAGACAAAGTAAATATATTGAAGAGAGTTTTAAGATCTAGGCATTGAGACGAATTGCAAGTATAAATTCATTTTGTAGTCCACACATCAAGTAACATACAATCACTAACATCTACGACTTTCTCTCTTTCTTTTCTCTCCTCCCCCCCACCTCCTTCCATAATAACTCTCTTCAACTCTCCCTCATCGTTTCACCATCTCACTCTCTCTCTCTGCCTCTCTTTCTCTTTCTCTTTCTCTTTCTCTATCTCTCTCTCACTTTCTCTAGCTCTGCCTCTCTCTCTCCGTCTGTCTGTGAACGCAGCCCACTCAATTGCTGATCGACCACACATGTGCAACAAAATAAATACTTACGATTAAAATAAGAAACAAAACTGACAAATAGAATACTTATTCAAATTGCACGCGTGACTTCTTATGTGTTCTTGATCGTCGGTTACATGGAAGTTTAAAAGTATGCAAATTATTGTGACTTGTACGCATTTACCATCCACACGCTCGCTGTCTCTGAAGTGTCTATGAGGATATACATACACATAGATACATGATATGTATATATATATATATAAACATACTTGTACACATGAGTTTGGAGTATGTAGGCTTTGCATTAATTACATGAAAGTAAAGTTCAGCCACTGAACATTTAACAAATTAATAGAATATCATGGTGAGTCGTTTTCTTTTTCTTTTTCTTTATTTTTATTTTTATGTTTATTTTTTTTTTTTTTTTTTTTGATATTTCCATCGAATGATAATTTGAAAGGGATGACCTTCATCAAAAATAAAAATATAAGTTTCTACAACGGAAAGAAAGGAAATTTAATAGAATTTCCTCTGGAATACAGTTATTTAAGGTAGAATTCGCCAAAAATTATAAAAGATAAGCATGCATGGTAAGTGTATAACTGGACAGACATATAGATTTATAGAGCTATCACATATAAACTAACATACTGAATAACTCTACATTCATTTTATAAGATATCGATATTTTTGAGTTGAGCAACAAAATGGGACAAGAAAAATTATACATTTTCCGATGATCTTCTTGAAAATCCCTTACAAAATTTAAAAAGTTGTGAAACTACTTAATTGATGTTTATTGATAATTAAATTTAAAATTCGAAACAACATTACTAACTTTCATAAATTTATTTGCCGCTCTTCTATAATTCTTGTTTACGCACAATAGATATACCTTACCTATTTTATATAATACTACATTCGAAATCCTCGACGATGGTTACATAAAACGCATTTAAAAACGAAACCATTAAAATCATTTTTAAAATTATCTAACCAGGTATCTGATCAGAAAAAAAGATTCATTCGCCGCACACTCTACACTCTATATATATTATATTAGTTATATATATAGTTTGGGGAAAAAGAAATCCATCCAATCTTATATGAACTTCAGGACTTTATTTAACATTTCGAATTGGAAAATAATGGATTTCTTTTTCCCCAAGCTAATATATTCTTGATCAGCACAAAACATTTCATTATTTCCACTGAAATTATGTAAAATATGTGATTAATACTGAACTGGAGATAGCCAAGCAAGATGGATCCCATTTTTGTGATTTGTCTCCTCACTAAACACTATAACTTTGCCTTTTTGCTTAATCATCCTTATCATTCATTGTCTATCATTTATCACGAAACACAAAAAAAAAAAAAAATACTGTACACAACTAAATAATATGTTAGGAAACATACGCATAAAATGAACTAGATTTTTTATTACAATCATAAATCCGAAGCAAAACAGATTATTGTTTCTATATATGTAATGCGAGCCTGAAGTAGGAATCTTCCAAAGATATTACTAGCCTGTACCAGTACCATGCAGGATACGCCATCCATGGCATCTACATACTAAATCTATACCCAACAGACACCTCCTCCTCCTCCTTCGCAAAGGCTAATCAGGAATTATGGTTCTTCTTGTAATGGGCCCTTAGTAGACTCCATTGTTTGTTTCCATGAACTTTTCTCTCTACTCGTTGCCTCTCCGGCCATTGTAACTCCTGAAAAGCTTTGCTCACAAACGCTTCTACGGCACTCAAAATCGCTGCATTACTAGTCATATCGTGCAATATCTTACTGAGTGGCACTTGATACCGACCGTTCTCGAATCTGATACAGTAGAACATTACGTGTTACAGGTCTTTTTCTGTATCCGTGCCTATTGGACAATACGGTCAGCTGTATTTCTCTTTTCTGTGCAGGTACTTCCGAAAGCAACCGTGATCGGTGAGAAAATCTGTGTTATAATAATTTATCTCGCTGTGCCGTCTTTCAATCCGTCGCGTTATATCTAGAATAAGAACGTGTAAGTGTGTGTGTGTGTCGTGCGTAGTTACTAAAATAATGTTATGCAATCAAATTAGATTTTTCTGAAGACTTCTAACATCAAAAATCTGGGGTGTGCTTATTGCCTTAAATTTTTTTAACAAAATACTTTGTATATCGTAATTTTCCCTCAACTATGTAGATACGATATGCCTGCTAAATAATAACAATAAATTGTTTTTTGTTTTTTTTATATTTCTAAATACACATAATCACATAATCACATTTTTGATTTATGTTTATATTTTTGACTTTTATTCAATTTTTATTATCATTTCATTTGTTTTTCGATTTTGCAAATTTACAAAATATAAATTGGTGACTAAACGAACTTTAACTTTTAACAAAGAAGAAAAATATAGCTACGCACAATATCTTTATATCAGTAAAAGTTTATATCAGTAAATCAATAATACGTATAATGAATTAAGAAAATGATATGATGAAATAGAAAATAACAACTTACCGCATAGTCTAATATTACTGCGACTATGAGACAACCAGTTAATAAAAGTGGTAATAATTACTTAAGTTAAACTCTCATATATATATATATATGGTACGAGGGGCTTGCGAGTGGAAATTTATTGCAGCAATGTGTGTTTGATATCTTTTTGCATAAACTTCTCAACGCTTACCTCGTGCCAGACAATTCATTACGACATAACATTCTACAGGAAGTAAAATAAAAATCAAAAAAAAAAAAAAAAAAAAAAACAAAAGAGAAAACGAAAACTATAAAATAAAAATTTAAGAATTACTCTAAGAAATCCTTAAAACTTTGCCTTAATTAAATTTTAATTAACCTTGAATACTTAGCAGGAAGAAAGCTGAAAGCATCAGAAAAAAAAAAAAAAATTTTTTATTTTTTTAAATAGTTTTTTAAGCATTAATACTTACAACCCGTACACATTTTATATACAATACATTCAATGTTTCATTTCCTTCCGTTTAAGTGATCATACAAATCCTATATGATTTATTGATACATAAATAATTAAGGGTTATTTTTTTATAAAGATTACAAATTAACCTTCAATTACAAGTTTAATCAATAGTAGGGGAGATAAATTCATTTTCACAATGATCGCTTGATTTAATTGTTACTTAATTTAACTCGATAAAAATCGAAAGCTTTCTATGAAATCTTAGCAAGTAGTCCTTAAAATAACAAATTTTATTTTTATACTCATAACCTCAAGGAATATATGTATGTATATACTTATAAACCCAACAATCCTAATCGACGTTCACAAATAAAAAAGAAATTTCAAATCTTCGTATAATTGTTTCAGATAATGAGTGGTGGGTATAATAAATTCACCCTTTAAAGCGAATGTTACTTCCTTGCTTGTGTATTACTATAAATGTGATTAATTATGCATGCAACAGCTTCTCTACAAAAAAAGGCAAGCACTCATAAGAATGCAATGTCTGGAGAGGAAGCTTTTACTGCTTTCTTTTTCTTTGCAATAATTTCATCATAAATTGTTTTAAAACACTTTTTTTTTTTAGTACTTTAAGTCAAGAACAGGACAGAATAGAATAGAAACTAAGCAACAATTTAAAATAATTTTCATTTTATAACGAAACATGGATATGCCGCATAATATACATAACATTTTAACAATTATAAATGAGTTAAGAAAATGACTGACCCCAACATGAGATCGACTTTTGAAATGATATTAATAGTTACTCCAGTTAAATTTTAAGGAGATATTTACTGTAGATGTATATACACCGAAATTATTTCCAGTTACTGAGTAAATCATATCTTTTGTGCAAGTCTGATATAAACTCATCAGTTCAATCTGCTGAAAAGTATATACATTTTCTTTGGTCTGAAGATAAAAAATGATTTAACGAAATTACTAAACTCGTATGCATTCAAAAGAAAAATTAATTGAATCTTGAAGCTTCAAAATCTTTTTCAACTTTTATTTTTTTATTTTATTTATTTATTTATTTATTTATTTATTTATTTATTTTTAAAGCGTTCGAAATTAATTAAATTTAATAGTATTGAAAATTAATTTTCGATTCCAATCATAAAAAAAAATAAGAAAGTGTATGTAATTGATAAGTAAATAAACAAAAACCTATAAAAATGATTTAACCAAGTTAACTATATTTAAAAAGAAAAAAACATTGAAAAGGTAACGAAATTCCAGACAATGAAACAATAAAATCTAAAAGAAATTCGCAACATAAATGTGAAAAAGAAAAATCTAAATTTAAAAAACAAAATTAAAAGCAAGAACAACAAAGGCCTACAGTTATGGCAGACAAGAGATCAGTAAATTATACGAAAGACCTAAGAGAGTTAACGACAATAGCGATTATGTGGACGATGATTATTATCATACAAAGTAGACGCAGCAACAAGGAAAGTAACCAGATTTTAGTGTTTTTTATGTATAAAAATGAAATAGATTTTTCATATTAATTTTAATTTTTTTTTTTTTTTTTTTTTTTTTTTAATTTTTTATTTGTCTTTTTTCGCTCTCTTTTATAATATGAAATTACATAAATCATCATTATATCAAAGATGATGAACATGACGTCTAAAGAATTTCAAAATTTTCTTTTGTATTTTTTATATGTACAAGACAAACAACAAGAATAACATAAATGACAACAACAAAACTTATAACACGTGTATACAAGTGATATCAGAGCAAAACCGAAACATTAATGCTTATATCTGTCTATCTTGTTTGTCCGTCTGTTTAATATGAATGTGTCTACCTTATATGCATATTGGCTCGATAAACAATGTTGCAATATCTTGTTCATCATCAACACAACAGTATCATCAGCAGCAACCGAAGCAACCGAACAGCAAATAAAATAACGACATATATGACGGGGAACCAAACAGGCAAACAGGCAGGCAAAAAGGCCAGCAATCAAGCAAAAAAAACAAGAGACCAAACGAGTTAACTAATTCAGGCGGATAAATAATTATGCAGGCAACAATGTTGCACGTCATTTATGTACATAAATATTCACAAGCATAAACGAAAATATCTTATGAAAGATACCATTCATTTAAAATAATTTTTTAATATAAAATTTCCATATACATACGCAGCAATATGCACTATTTGCATTTTAAATCCACTTCCGCATTATATTTTACATACTGGATCAGGTTTCGATTTGAAAATATGATATTTTTAATTATAGTTATTTCTAACACTGTACAATATAAGAAAGATCTTGACTAAAATTTGAAAATGAAATACAAGGCTTCTATGGTTTAACACGATTAATTCGTACCGTGTTTTACGAAACTTTTTTTATTCTTTTATTTAAAGTAAAATAATATCACATAGAAGGGCAAAGTTTCAATTTACATATAATTTAGATTAAAATAAATGTTGTATTGAAATCTTATTCGCGTTGAATCGAAAACATATTATAAGATACTCGGATCAAGTCTTAAGTTCTAAAATTTTATCTTCAAAATTTTATTATAAAATTTGAAATGAAATGAAAAACTATATAACAATTTTTTTTTTTTTTTTTTTGCGGAGATATTCTTAGTCTAAGTTGTACTGTGATCGTGTCCTTGGACCGATTTCCTTGTTAAACCCAATAGTAGTAAGACCTTAAAATCGTGTAATATTAAATTGAAATTTGGTGCCGTGTAATATCCAAATCGTGTTTTAAAAGTGTTATACGAGCACTCCTGTATATATGTGAGTATATTATATAAATCGTAAGCAAGTCCTCTTCATGCTTTCGATATAAAATTTTTCATTTATACTCTAAACTTCTTATGGTAAGAGATCCTAAGTTTTTGCGGCTGCATGCAATACCCAAAAGGATTTCAGAGAGAGCCGCCTTTTATTTTTCTACCTATCGATTTAAAAATCAATTCAAAATTCCATCTCATGATACCTGTGTATTTGTTTGTCCGTCTGTCTGTCTTTCATCTATCTGTGATGCATCGAAGTATTGTTTTTAATCTTATTTTTTTTTTTCAATTCACATCGCTGGACTGTGCATTTAATTTTATTAGCAATAAGAGTCACGCAAGAACGAAACATGGAAAAGTGCTCCTTTTTTTTCCAAAAAAAAAAATGATAAATCTCTTAATAATCCTTTATATTACAGGTGGGCTGTAGGCTTACACATAGATGGCGCTACTAGTATTAAATCCGTATGATTTTTAGTTAGTCCTAACCTTCAAAAGACATGTGTATAAATTTGATATTTGTTGCACTGTTAGTATGTGAGTTATAGCCTTTTTAGGGAAGTAACTTCTGTCAGTTTGAAAAAATGGATAAAAAGGAATTTCGTGTGTTAATAAAAAAATACGAAAAATCCGAAAAAAAATACTACTAAAGCCCAGTCTTGGCTTGATAAACATTATTCGGACTTTGCACCAGGAAAATCAACCGTAGAAAAGTGGTTTGCTAAATTTAAACGAGGCGAAATGAGCACCGAGGACGATGCACGCAGTGGACACCCCGAAGAGGTTGTCATCGACAAAAACATCAAAAAAGTCCACAAAATAATTTCAGATAACCGTAAAGAGAAGTTGATTAAGATAGCTGAGACCCTAAAGATATCAAAGGAACGTGTTGGACATATCGTGAATGAATATTTGAATATGCGAAAGCTCCGTTCAAAGTGGGTGCCGCGCGAGCTTACAATCGACCAAAAACAACAACGAATTGATGAGTCTAAGCAGTGTTTAGAGCTGTTCACTCGTAATAAACCCGAATTTTTGCGTCGATATGTGACAATTGATGAAACATGGCTCCATCATTTCACACCGGAGTCCAATCGACAGTCAGCCGAGTGGACTGTAAGCCTATTTTGCGATTAAAGACAAATCGTACTATAAAAATGGTAACGAAAAATTGTATGAACGCTATTATCGTTGTATCACCCTCGAAGGCAACTATATTGAATAATGAAATCAAATTCTATAAAAAAGAAAAAAATTTTCAATGTTAGCCTACGATCTTTTCAGTCCACCTGGTGCGATATTTATTTCCAACTTAAGGAATAGACAACTATTGAACGTATCGCATATTATACGTGTATTAAATTGTATTTGACGAGAGAGACATAAAAAAAAATGTAGAGACAATGTTTCAAAGACCTAAGAAAAACTACTTAGCCTAGTCAGATGGATGGATAGATAGATAGACACATCTAATTCGATTCGGTTATGCACGTAGATCAAGAATATATCCATATCTAAGTAGAGAGTTCTGATCTCTACATATCAAATCCAATATTTTTAATATACGTCTATTAAGTGAGATATGAGATATGAGAACCAATTTCTTATGCTTTCCGAATAATATTATAATATAAAGCTCATTGAATTCTTTTACATATAATAATACTACGATAATTGTTTAAGACATAGAGTATAATATAAATTTGAACTCAAAACCAGAATAGTAGTGTATTAGAAAACTGCACAAAACGGCAGAGTGAAAAGTGCAAAGTGCTGAGTTCAGAGTGCAGAGCGCAGAGTGCAAAGCGCAGAGTGCCGAACGCAGAGTGCAGAGCGCAGAGTGCAGAATGCAGAGTGTTTTTTCTATAGTTCCTTCCTTTAGAAGAACGCATAAAATATTGTATCGTTTCACTCAAACAGACACAATAACTTGGAGTAAATCTTCCCAATGATATACCGTTTTGAAGTAAAATATACTGAAAATCATGAAATTATTAAATTCTTAGCAAAAAAAAAAAAAATATCTCGAAAATAATTGAAATTTACAGTGAATTTCTAAAATTTATTAAAACAATCTGTTCTCTCAAAAATTATAGATAATAAATGAATTTCAATAAATGATATCATGCAGTCTTATTAAAAACATAATTACTGTTGTAAATGAGATATTCTAATGGAGATCGAACATACTCTTGTACTAAACGTACTAAAGGTTACATGAGCTATTAACCAAATTATGGTCAATTTTATGATTTCATCATTTTTCTACGATAACGAGATCAGAAATGCAAGAAGCGTAGCCAATCTACCTATTACACGAATTTGTACCGTACTGTTGGTATAACGGTATAAAATCATTGTATGAAAAATCTTAAGGAAATTTCTGTTTTTAAATTGAAAGGGAGAGAGATATCAAAAATTAACTTTTGATTTTCTTTTTCCATAAGTTACTACAAAATCGTTGCGTATGAAACGATTTGATACAATCGCATGTAATCTTTCTCTTATTGTATCCTATATATATATATATATATTGGTGTATTTGAATTTGCGCATTGACCTTCAAATTATCTATCAACGACCTAAAAATAGAAAATTCTTGAAATAATTTACATAGCTATGCTTTCGGCATAAAAATAGCTTATTATACAATGGATCCGAAAATTCCGGAAATAACTCACTTCTTGAACGGAGTATGAAAGTATATTCATATTATTGTTGATTTTGTAGCCTTCAGATGTATAAATAACTTAAAGTAACGGTTCGTTATTGATAATATTTTACTTCAAGTATTCAAAGTATTGAAGATAGAAATTGAAAGTAAAAATCAAAAAAGAACATGAAAACTACCTAAAGCCTTATACATATATATATAAAGCCTTATATATATATATTATATATATATATATGTGTGTGTGTGTATGTGTATATATATAAACGTTCTAAAAAATAAAGAAAAACTCAAACTAAATCATATTAAAAATATAAAAAATATTAGAATTCATCATAATCATCATTATGACTTATAGTAGAGATAAATATACGCAGATCATATATGAAAATTTATGATAAAAATTTTATTACTAAGCATGGACACGTCTATTTAACATGTATGCATCCTTAGGTGGGTATCCAAGATTCATCTTAAGGTACTCAAAGAGTAAAAAATTTAAAATTCCTTGGCAATGATTATTTTTAAAAGTAGGCACAAAATATTTTCATTGTATTTGTACGGCAGCTAAGGTTAAAAAAAGAAAACTTAGCGAAACAAATTGCTTTACGAATATATATATATATATATATATATATATATATATATATATATATAGAAAGAAAGAAAGAGAGAAAGTAAAAGGAACACGCTGGTATTCGAAAACTATTTGAAATATTCCAAAATATCTTTTGAACAACAACAACAACAACGAATAACCTCTAAGAAGAGAAGCAATTGATTATCTGTGCCATTCAAACATTTTTAATTAAACTTTCTACTTCACTTTCCTTCTTCACTTTTTCCTTTCAATATATTCATATAATCAATCAATCAACAAAAATTTCATATATTTCAAGAATGTCTAGAATTTACTAAATAAAGTTAAGATTTTTGAAAATCGAAGCTACATACACACAAAGTTTGACTTATACTCAATCTGTTAATCAAAAGCGTAAAATATCTAAACTGTTCTTGTTCAGTTTGCTTTATTAAATATTAAGGTTTGAAGCTAATATGAAAGCAAACTCTTTTATGTATTATATTAAAAGTAAATATTATCTATTAGCAAATTTTCATACATACATGCATACATACATAAATTCATATAGATACATGCGACTCTAAAGTCAATCTGTTTATGCACGCATTTGTTTGCCCTGCAAGACAGAGACAATAATGGTGGTGAATGTTAAAGCAAAGTGGTTTGGAACTTGGATGATGAGTATTAAAAATTCGCCTTCAGAAGAGCGGTTGCCATACTCGGCTTTTTTTTTGTTTTTTTGTTTTGTTTAGTTCTAATTAGTAACATTCAAGGTAAATTTTTCATTACATTTTCATTACATTTTTCTTTCTTTCTTTCCTTCTTTTTTCTTCTTTCTTTTCTTTTTTCTTTTTTTTTTTTATAATAAAATTTGCACTTTTGCTTTCACTAGCACCGGTATATACATGTGCATGCATACATAAACACATACGTGTGTATCCACATGCGTATGTATATTATTACTTTAGCTAAATTTAATTACAATTCTCAAAAAGAATTTACGCACATGTTTGAACACACGGCCGTCACTCTATCAACTGAATGAATCTTGTAAAGAACTATTCCGTTTTTTCCATCGCGTTTGTCTATATATTTTCTTGTTTTTTTAGGCTCTGATGTTTTTTTTAAAAATAAATATCAGCATGTGTATATACAATACAAAAGACGTTGATGTCTTATGCTGCTGCCATAAGTTAGAAGAAAATAATAAATACATATGTATATAAAAAAATAATTTAAAAAAAAAAAACAAAAAACAAAAACAAGCAAAAAAACACATACATATATACGAATTTTCATGAAAATAATTCACATAAAAAGCACTCATACTTGCTATTAGAAAAACAATTACCATCATCGTTAGATAGAGCAGCTGATCGAATAAATTTTCTTTTTTTTTTTTTTTTTTCGTTTCTCTCACTATTTTCATACCACCCATCAGAATGTTTACTAGATTTACTACATATGTATTTGCAACGCATAGCAAATACATATTCCAGGGAACTTATAATTAATGCCCGTATATTGTATGAGAATCATTTTAATCAGGTCTGTCTAACAAATTTTTTACTTAAATTATTTTATTTATTATTAATCTTCTAGCTTTGCCTGGAAGGGAGAAAAAACTTAATTTCAAATTCATGTTAATCACTTCTATCTCAATAAATTTCAAACTTAGCAAAAATCTGTTCATCTGTTCGCTCACGATTATTAAAAGTATAATAATTTTTTCGTTTCATTTCAAAGCTCTAATCTAAAGATGATAAAAATCACGAAAGAATAAATATATAGATATGTTTACTATGACTTTCATTAGCCCTGTAAATGTTACTAATTTGTACTACTTTTTATATTCACTACCCAAGTATGGGGGTAACATTCATTTTGTCGTTTTGTTTGCAACAACCAGAAAGAAGCTTTAAGACCTCGATCAGCAACAAATTTACAATCGATTTAAACACGTTCGCCTACGCATCTGTCTGTCTATCTTATGTCTACATATTCCCCTGGCCGCAAAAATCAATAAATTGACTTCGAATTTAACAAAAACATGAGAAATTCTTTGCATGCAAATTAATATTGAAACTAAGACAAATCGATCAAAGGATGCGCCTACAATGCAGCCTAAGTTGAGAACACCTCTGTTTACAAAAGCAAAGCAAATTACTCGTTACTCATAAACTATAGCAGATCGATCTATAAAAATTTCAATGTACACTGTGTTAAGTGCCCGGTACTACTTACTACCTATACTATTGGTATTTCAGTTTTTTGTGGAGAGACGTTTACAACACCAAGAAGGTAACTTCAACGACCGAACCCATAAAGTGTATATATTCTTGATTAGTTTAAAAAATGTACAATCCACCGAGGTCTGGCTGTCCGTCCGTCTATTTAAATTTAGTTTTTTTCAAGCTTTTTTTCCAACATGTACATATATGGTGGGTATAGAAAGTACGGTCACAGTCAATTATATTATTTTCTTAATTTTTAATTATTTCCTTAAGTGATATACTCTGCAAATCGAATAAATGAATCTTCATTTTATATTTTAATTAAATATTGTACGCAAACTTATTGTGAAGATCAAAAAAAAATTCTCTCCAAAACATATCTAATTTCTTTCATATTTATTTGGATACATCATTAACTGCTAGAAGTAGATGTAAGGAATTCAGATGAAATTGTGAATCTGATTCGTCCAATATTGATGTGTACCTGCACTTACAATAGTGCAAATTTATCGATCACGGCCATAATGAATACTCACCGATCGGGCATACAGTTATGCAAGCAGATGCCACACCCTATCTCTACTCTCTCTTTATTTCTTTCTTCCTGACCATCATTGTGTTTATATCCCTTAAGACGAAATCTCTTTAGCGATAGTACATATGAAATTAAGAAAAAAAAAAAAAAAAAAACCAGAAAACAAAACAAGAAACCACTCTATGCACCCACAAATGACATTTCTTCAGCGCACAGATCAAAACAATATTATAGGTTTTGCCGATGGTTCTGATAAGCGATAATCGGTGTTTTTCATCATTCGTGCAATCGTAACATAGTTTGCAGTAACTGGCTCTTCTCATTTCTTCTGTTGCTTTCTTCTTCTTCGTCATTCTCTTTGATGTTCTTCTTCTTATTCTTATTCAGGTTCTCTGGTTTTTTTTTCTTCTCCTTTTATGTTTGTTTGCGCTTAAACTTTTTCGTTGTTATTGTTTTAGAATATTTTCATTATTATGACTTTGTATTATAGATAGATGCTCGTTTATATTTTGCTATATATTTACGTATACATATATGCATATTACATATGTAGGAGTAGGCATGTGTTTGTATGTTTGCGCCTATATGAGTCTCTAAAAGTTATATTTCCGCTTAAGTGCTTGCATTTTTTTGCAAACTTGGGTTATTCACACGCAACTTACATACTTCTAAGCAATTGTGTATGTGTGTGTGTGTGTTTGTGTGTGTTTGTGTGTGTGTATTGCTATTTGATTATTTTAATGTGCTTGTGCAAAATGCTTAAATGTATACTCCACCACTCTGTTGTCATAGTTATCATCGCTTTAGCTTTGCTGGCATCTTCATCAACTTCGTCATTGTTTTTATGTCGAACTTCCTGAATTTTCTTCTTCTTCTTGTTTTTTTTTTTTATTTGTCGGTTTCTTTTCTTATACCGAAAAGTGTGGTTGTTTTTTTTCCCTTGTTATTGCTTTTAGCTGCTGTAGTCGTTGTCGTCGTCGTCATCATCATCATCATCATCATCATCATCATCATCGTCTAGTTCAACAGTCTGGAGGACTTTTGTCTGAGTGGCTTTACTTTGTATATATATATATATATATATATATATATATATATATTCTTGTATGAGTGGATGATTGTAACTGTGTAGATAGCATTTGTTTATGTTTCTCTTTCAAATAATATTTTTTTTCTTTGCCATTATAGATCAGTCCTTGAGCTCTTACTTTAAATTTGCTTTTTTCTTAGGGGGAGGTAATCTTCATATTGTTTAGTTAGCATAAGCAGGATCGAATCGAAAATAATTGCAAATATACCAAATTCTTTTATTCAAATTATTACCGACATTAACGAGACTTAATGTCAGACGAACGCAAAGTGACTTAATCGACAACATGATATAACATAACATTTTCTCAATCCGTTGCAAAAGTTCAAAATGAATAAAATGAATATGAAAACAGACTACATAATCATTTAAATTTAAATCTTGAGCAGTAATGATTCCATTGCTCCCTTCTTCTTTACCATTTAGAAATTGCAACTGCCCTTCGAAGTTCATATCAAATTTATAAAATTTTATTCATATTGTGCTATTGAGACTGATTGTCCTTTATTTCATGAATTATACATCACTAGTATGAAAACAAAACTAGTAAAGGGTAGCAAATATTTAAAAGTGATGATGTATTCTTGTCAATATCGAATTCTTGCATACATATACATACATTTATAAAAATAAATGTGTACAAAATCGTAGTATTAACGTAACAAAACGTAAAATATACATTTTCATATCGGAAAATTTATTTAAGGGAGTATTCATTTCCAGCCAATAAACGTTTTACTACCATTGTAGCCAAATCAAAATTTGGCAAACGGCAAATAGCCGAAGATTGTTCTTCTAATGTTAATTTGTTTATGTAGTCATGTGTTTTGTCAAAATCACATTGCATTTCCCGATGAATATCGATGCTTATCCAACATCTCAAAACACATCATAATGCGAAGCCGAAGTGCCCACAGTGGCCATTGTGTGACAGGGTTTGTATGCATCCTACGAATTTTCTTCAACGTCATCAAAGTTTGACCTTCGGCATCATAACGTCGACGCACTCTTCCAATAGTTAAATAATCATATGTTCTTTCTTTCTACTGCTTCGCACATCTTTCGTGTTTTTTATTGCCATTATGCTAACTCGGTTATAAAGTTGAATCATCTCGGTCTTTGTGAGGCAAACTCGTCTAAATGGCACCGTGTATATAGTCATTTGAGATATCAACTCCTTCGAATCGTCTCTATCCGATGAAGAATCGTTTAAACGTATCGATGGATACGAAAGTGTGGAGCGATAGAGATCGAATACAACAAATGATCACTGCCTTTATCGATTACTTATCGAATTTTTCATTTATTTTTCTATATCTGACCTTCAGCGTTTGTGTTTTATTTTTCCAATGCTTCTTACTTCTTGTTACTTGTTGCTCGCTTGAAAATCAATAATTTTGATATGATTAACCACAAATATTAAAATATTACAAGTTAGCGGAGATTAAAAGGCTGGTATTTTTGAAAATTCATTCACTTGTCGAAAAAGATAAATTTTTAATGCGAATAATGACTGAATATTTTCTAAGAGTACAGCTAACAATTTATGAATATTATGAATATGACTCGCCAGAACATTCATAGAGCTAAGCGTTAAATTGTGGGTGCAATTGGACATTACAGGCGATAAGCTCGCATTTATTTCTGACACTTTGAAAGAAGATAGAAAATAGAAATGAATTTGCAAAAATATTAAGTTTTCATAAAAAAATTATATAGTAAAATATTAAATATGTTTAAAAAAGCATGCATGCATGCATGCATGCATGCGACAGTTGGCATATATATATATATATATATATATATAGGTGCGTGTAGGTATCATATAGTTATTCACGTATTTATTTACTCAAGCATGTACACATACATCTTTACATTCTTACATATACATATGTGTGTCAGTTAATGTAGTTCACTTTAGAATACGCTCAACAACCTGCTGGCGCCATATTGCTTCCTTAAAACTAATGACACCAAAACGCCTGCATAAGCAATATGCTGATATGTATGCATGTTCATTAAATTTAACACAAGAATTCTTATTGAACCGTGAACAGCCATACATCTACATATATACACATATGTGCATTTCTATATATGCATACAGTTACTGCAGCCAGCCAGCCAGCCAGCCAGCCAGCCAGCCAGCCAGCCAGCCAGCCAGCCAGCCAGCCAGCCAGCCAGCCAGCCAG
>KK351022.1:1975249-2125831 GCA_000671755.1 Glossina brevipalpis | reverse complement strand
AAGAATTTTTTTTACTGCGAAATGTCACCTTTCCAACGAGCATAAATCTGAAATTGTTTGTTCGATACTTTACGAGAAATCTACCAGTGTAGCCATCTACCGAAAAAATAATGGATTTCTTTTTCCCCAAGCTAATATTAAAAAGAATTGTTTCAATTTAATTAATAAATAAAAGACAAAATGATAAGAGTGAGAAGAATTGTAAAAAGTCTGAAACGGTGAAATTCAATTCTTTTTTATACCTATCAACGAAGGTGAGTGTTCAAGATAATCAAAAAATACATTGAAAATTTAAAAACTTATCGAAAAGCTTTTAAGTATTAATACATTTCTTAATATATTTTTGTCCAACTAGCTCCAAATTGATCATTAGTAACGATTACACATGAACGTTATAATGGATTTTAAATTTGAAAGTTCCAAATCCACCCTTATGAACGTAGAGCACGTAGAGTAGAAATCAGATCGATATAGATGAAACTATTGAAGATCTTATGTTAAGCAAAAAATTACTTTATGTTGTCTCCGATAGAGAATTTCGATGGCTTGCAAAATCATAACTAATTTCTACTTTTGGTGATGGATATAAAAATGACAATATCTCAATTCTTAAGCACACTCGTGGGAATTTGTCAGTAAAAATATTTTTTTTTTTTCAAGCAGTTTCTACTCTAGTGTCTTACTTAAAGCTGGCTGTTCATTTTTATGTAATTTAAAAATAAATAATATATAATATAATATAATAATAATATATATTATATAATAGTATAAAAATAAAATAATAAAAATAAATCTACACTGAATTAATGTTTTCTAATTAAAATACGTAGATATACATCTTTCTAGATATTAATTATGATATAAATAGTTTATTTAAAGACATTCGCCTAAATCATAACATAGGCTCCTTTCTCTTTCTCTTTTTTTTTTTGTTTTGTTTTGTTTTTGTTTTTGTTTTTATTCTATCAATATGACTAGAGATTTTATAAAGATTTTTTTTCGGCAAAATTCGGTTTTATTTTATTTATTTTCTATTGTACTGCCCCGCTAAATGATAGTTTTATACCATCAGTTTCATCAGTTCGTTTGCAACAGCCAGAGATATAAGGAAACGAAACTAAATATGATTTAAACAGAAGGAGCTCATTTTCATTAATTTTTCTTGGAAATAAATTAAGACATATCAGCTAGTTTTTCTAACATTTCATACAGAACTACATAGGTTTTTACTACGTTTAGATGTTGTTAGTACTATCTATCAATCAGCGAAAAAGCAAAGTTTTGACCAGGGGACTTAACAGGGGAGCGTAAGTGAAAAAAAATTTGTATGTATGGATCGTTTTTTTTTTTTTGTTCGTATATTAAAGGAATAATTATCGAAAATTGATATAGAAATTTAGATTTTGACCCATACAGATAATCAATTACATGAAATCGAATTTGGATCTAAGATTAAGAACATGTTTAACGTGCATAACAAAGCGATTAGAATATAAAAAAAGGAAAAACAGACCAAATGTCAGTTTAACTATGGCCGACATCTCTAGACAACTTGGTCTAGGACCTGCAATTTGAATCGCTTGTGTACAACATGATTTCAATTAAATCGCATTTAAGAAAAAAAAAAAAAAAAAACTATTTAGGTGGTGGGTGTGCAAAAAAAAAACGTCTAGAAAGCCGTCTTTCTCACTCGTAGCTGCCTTTTTTACGTTATGTTCAATTCAGTGGCAATGGACATACTGATGAAAGGTAGTGGTGGTATATAAGGTGTGTATGTGTGTGTGTGTGTGTGTGTGTGTGCGTGTGTGTGTGCTGTTTGTGGCTTAAATATTTTGATTGCAAAACGGAAACAGACAATTGTTGGCTTAAGCAGCCAACAACAGACAGCATATTTTTCAATGTCCCAGTCCAGACAGTCCGGGTGATTTGTTATGTTAAAAATTTTCATAATATTGCTTTGTATTATTTGCTTTTTGATTTCGTTGCTTATTTAAATGTCTAGCATATATCAATAACAATTTTTTTTTTCAAATACTTTTCAATGTAAAAATTGAGAACAGAAAAATTTGCAAAAATTTTTAAACTCTAAAATATTTTCTTATTTATTCGAAATATTTAAATTCTCATTGCAATGTTTATTATAATTCCTCTTATTTTTGCTATTGTTCTTGTCGGCATTCAATTAAAAAAAAAAAAACGAAAACAACAACAATAAATCAATTCTATACTTAACACTTTCAGAAAATACGTTATTTCTCGGCAAACATTTTCAAATTCAATTCAGCTTTCATTTTATTCGTGACTGTTAGCTATATACGAAAGTGTGCATGTGCATGTAAGGTCGAAAATACTGAAACGTTTAGAAAATTTGTTGTTTATTTTTCTCTTTTTTTTTCCTTTTTGGTATTTTTAGCTGTTGCTCACTGTAGACAGCTTGACGCTTCTATACATTGCAACACAGAGTAAATATTTTCGTATGCCTACAGAAACACACTCACGCAATCTGTTTATATTCGCATTGGCTTTATTATGTGGATTGACATTCCGCCTGCAGTGTTTTTGTTTTTGTTTTTATTTCTTTTTTTTTTTCGTTTTTTTTTTTGCTTCTGTTTTAGTATTTCTTGCTTTGGCCTAAAAACTATCTTGACGAATGTTCATTTGCTGTCAGTCACTTTTTATTTATCGATAGTACAACACATATGGATGTATATAACACGTATGGATACGTATATATATATGTATGTATATATATATGTAGAGAGAGAGAGAAAGGGATATTCTAATGTTGAATAAATACAATAAGAAGTCATCGAAGTTTATAAAAAAATTTTTTATGCTCCTCCGTTAAGTATTCTTTTGTAACAACCAGTTGCTATCTCTCTCTCTCTCTCTCTATCGATTTTAAAATTCAATTTGCCTCAAACTTTTTTAGCATCCCTCTTCTCGATAATTTTTGATGCGAAACTGTTCAATTCTCCAGATATAAAGTAATAAAAATAAATTATTAAGTAACAGTCTAATTACAACACAAAACTCATGTACACGCATTTTTATTTAAATTGACAGTATTTCACATAAAATATAAACTCAACGACGTTAGGATTTATAAATTCATCTTATTTTACTATACTTTTACTATATAAGTATCTATCTATAACTTTAACTTGTATTTCATTTGAGATATAAGCCAAATTAATCTGCGGTGGCAACTGCTGTAAGACCACTGTTGGCTGCATCAGACATACCCTGGGCACCTATGGCACCACTCTTGGCTGCATTGTATAGACTTCAGGTATCTGCTTCACTGGCACTGTTGGCTCCACCGAACGGACGCTCTCGTCTATAAGAATATTTTTAGTTTTTTTTTCAGTTTTTCTTTCAATGCGTGTGTGTATTTATTCTGATAATTCCTTAAGGTCCTTTTTAGATTTTGTATTTCTTGTAGACTAATTGCAAAAATGATTTTTTAAATATACATTGAAATCCTTCAACAATAAAATTGTGCCATATAATACGAACATACTACAGTCGAGTCATCCAATTCATAGTCTGGATTTGGTTACCTTGTTTCAGTAACAGGTGCAAAACAGAAATATCATCCAATGCATTACATGTTTGGTGTAATTTTTGTCATTTTACAATAGTGAATTCTTTAATAATAATTGAATGTGTAACATTATTATCAATAATATTAATAAAATTGCCAAAGAGTCTATAAACATTTTTGAACAAATTTTGAAAAAAATTTAAATAAAAGTCAAAATGTCGGACTTACAAGATTACATTGATTTCGAAAAATAGAAAATAGCACATTTTCTCTAATCTTTTTTAATATAATACAATAAAAGAAATATTTTATTCAAAATTGTAAACATAGAAAATATAAAAATTTTGATAATATAGCTGTTGGGCCTTGGTTTTCAAAAATCCCTTAAAAAAATATATTCGCCGTGGTAAAGATAACTTGTGATGAACAAAGATTGATGTTAAATAAAGTTCATAATAATTAAACATAATCTTAAAAACCAAATTTCTTTAAGAAGAAATATCAATTGGAGCAGGGCAGTCTGCTAAAGCATTATTTGCAAATTAAAAAAAACAAAGCATGTATGATTCGAATTGGTTTACTCATTAATTAAATATATATATATAGATCATAAAGGACCTTTCGATAATTTTGTAATTTTTACTAAAGCGATGAAAGAAATTAATAAATAATTTATTAATAAAATTATGTTTATATCGGTTTATTCACTGTAAATGAATTTTCGAGTTAGAATTAAAATTAGTTATTAGATTCACAACTTTGTCTCCGCCGTTTTTTTTTTTTCGACATTCGAGCTTTTGTTTGAAAAAGGTGGTTACGCATTTACTATTCAGAATATTGTCTATAGATGGCTACTACTTTCCTCTAGTTAAAGATGAAATATAAATTCCGTAGAGGAAAGACTACTGGCACTTCTTCAAGGCTGAGCAAGAAAACATGTATTTTTTTCACTATCAAATTAAAAAGATTCTCGCAAATGCTTCGGAAAGTGACATTTTTAATCGAGAATAACTTAAAACAAATCAAAACTAATATTCCGATGGGATTTTGTTGACAAATACATAAACTTATTGTATGACGACGTCTACATCTGTCTATTTCCACCGGCATATAACGCTAACAAAGTTGTGCACCTATTAATAAATTAATTTCTAAATTTATTCATTGAAATAAATTAATATTTAGATTTCAATTAAAAATAAACAAAATTTTCAATAAAAATATTGAAAAAAAACATTAATTTGATTGAGAATAAAAATATTTCATTTCATACTAAGGATGTATTATAAACAAAGCTTTTATTTATTTAAGTGAATTTAAAAGTACAATATAAATTTCGGGCATTTGAAAAATCGAATTTCTTTACATATAAATAAGAAAAGTTTGTTCCTTTGCAAAAAAAAAAAAAACAATTTAATTGCATCACGTGGTTCAAAAATTGCATAAATTCCTACTTTAATACTTACTTTACGCCTTTGAGTGTAACTTAAGAGCAACACTTACTAAATTAATTTTCTAACAAAGTGTTGAAAAATAGTGAAATAATAAAATCGGAATATAAGATAAAGCTAATTTAAGTAGGCCTGTTAACACAGCAAGAAACGATGCTTAACGATGCCCAACATTGAATTCAAAATAAAATAAAATTTAATACCGTGTACGTTACTGATACTGAAAATGTCAAGAATATGTAATTGCAATTTCAATAAAAAGAAAAGTTCATTTTGCTACAGTATTAATACAATAATTGATAATATGTGTAATTTATGTGATTCCTTATAATAATTCTAAAATATGCGTTATAATATCCTTGAAATTAAGTTTGCTTGTTCTGCATTATTAGCACCATTTTGTAGAAATTTATTATAAAATTATTTATGAACTTATTTATGAAGTTTCGATATAATTTTATATTGTATATTAAAAGACTCAAGTTTCTAGCTAAATATAACCTCTGTTTTATTTCTTTTCGATTTAATAGAATTAATTAATTTTTCGCTTAAAACGAAAACGTTAAGCGTAACTACATAATTCCGAAAATTTTCTCTCTAAACACGTTCGGTAACTGCTCTAAGAGAGTAATTGGATCAACATCCACTGCGACCAACTCGTCAGAGTTTAACCAACACAAATGTATAAGATGCTATTTCAAAAAAAAAAAAAAAAAAGAGAAAAAAAGAAACAAAGAAAATAAATAAGAAAATTATATTCAACCATGCCCGAGCCATGTATGCTCGCACACGCACAAAAAAATATTAAAATTTCAATCTGTAACCTTTTCCTGTGCCTTCTTCTCTCTGGTTGTTGTTGTAAACATTTTAGTTTAAGAAAAATGTAATTTCAATACGCTGTAATATCGAATAGATGTTTCAGATTTTTGACATTTTATCTAAGTACTGTAGATTTACTAATATATATATGTATGTAGAATATTTAAGTGATGGGCGAAAAAAAAAAATGTTCTCAGTTATGATTTTGTTCATTTTCAACATCAATATGCCTACAAAAAGTTTTAATGTTTCTGTCAAATTTGAAGTTATTATCTTAATCTTTTGCAATCGGGACGGTATTTACTACACACATCCAAGGTAATAGACGGGCATATATATCTAGATCGATTCAGGATTTCATACAAATCAAAAATATTATTATTTTTAATAATCTTGGAAATTACTTTTCGGATGTTGCAAACGTTTTTATGAAATGAGTGTACCCTTCAATAGTACTAGGCATAAAAAAGGTTTCGAACATGGTTTTGATGCAAAAAAAAAAATATAGTTAAAAATACCTGAAACACTTTCTGTTGTTTGAAACGTAAAGACATAACTTTCGTTTCATCATTTGATGTCGTTCGGGATTTCTTAAATTGTTCTCCCTTTGGAGATTTATCAAAATGGGCGTCTTCATTTTTCCGTTGAGGTAAATATTTTTCCAGCACGAACATTACAGCTTCAGTTTGCATAATCAATATTTGGGGATTTCTCGGATGTAAGCAAATATTGGTAATACAAGCATGCTCGCTTTGCTTCACAAAATGATTTACATCCGAGCAGGTAAAACACATTTCCTCGAGATCATATTCAAAAATTTTACCATCGGCAAAGGCGGCTACTAATCGCGGCAATTCAGCATGTAATGCCAAAGCTGTAGTAGCTGCGTTATAACGAGGCAGATTGAGCAGATGTTTAAAATGTTTGCCTTCATATATAGACCACACAGCTATAGAACGATCGTTTGCAGCAGCCACTATATAACTACCACACATTGACACTGTAAGCAGTTTGATACTATCTTTAATATGTTTGGCAGTATCTATAAGTTCAATGAAATCTAGAGGGGGCAGCGAGCCGGTATTTAATTCATCGTCTCCATCAAGAACGGCAAAAATCATTATCTGATTTGTAGTACGACTGACCAAAAGTAGACGCTTTGAATCATTCGTGAAGCAAACATGTGTTGAAGGACCAAATTTTTGCGGTAAATCTCTAATTCTTCTTAATTTGCAAGGACCTTTACCGTCGTTAATTGTGAAACGGAATAATCTAATAGCTCCTAATGTAGAATAGCACAACCAATTGCCATTGGGAGAGAGAACTGAACAAACTATGGGGTCTTCGCCTTTACTTTTTAGTTCCACCAATTTTTCTGGCGTTTTATCCAGTCCTAACAATTGGCATCGCTGGTTCGAATCTTGAAATTCTGAGTTCTTCTTGGGAGAACCTAAACGCCATATTTCTAGATAATTAGGATAGCGTAACAAAATCAAACGCAAGGTGCTGGAAACTGAAACACAAGGCGGCTATGAGGAAAAAGGAAAAATTTTTTTAAATTTTATTTTATTTTTATGAATATTAAACGAACCTTTAAAAATGGCCCATATTTCTCATTCGTCAATGTGGTTTTGGTCACTGACGACAAGCCCAGATACCCATCTACGCTACCTGAATATATAAAATTCTTAGCGCAAACCAAAGCCTTAACATCATGGTCATGCACACGTCGCTGCAAAAACTTCACCCAACGATAGTAAGTTGCCTCTTTGCTTTTAATTAAAGTTTTTGCATATATGCGTATGTTGGGTTCGACACCAGCACAAATTAATTTATCTTCATCCTCATTAACCGCCAATGCCAAAACATCGGCTTTCAAAACTTGATGAATTTCCGTTTGTGACGCCATACGACCATCCCATACAGTTACATTACCCAACGAATCACCCGTAATTATGGTAAAATCACTAAGCACCTTCAGAGACCATACAATAGCTTCAGCTTTATTATATTTATTGCCACCTATGTTCATCTTGTTAACAGCATGACCAGTACGACAATTCCAAATACGTACAACACCTACAGATCCGGTGACTAGAAATTCACTGGTAGCATCATAAGAACAGCATAAAATGCGACCCTCCTGTTTATCAAATAGTCTCTTATATAGTAGCTGGTCGTCACTTATATCAAAAAGATTAATATAGCCTTCATCCGTGCCTACAGCTAATTCAGTGCATTCTCGATTTATGTCTAAACACCACACAGTATTACCGGTAACATGTTGTCTAACACGTGGCTGTAGAGTTTGTAAATTCCATTCAATTACTTCACCATTCAATCCAGAACTAAATAAACGTTTACCGCACCAACCCATACATTCCACAGAATTACCTGGCGTTTCAGGTATAACTCGTTCCAAGCAGGGAGCATGAGCCATATCCCAGATTTCAATAGATCCGTCGCATCTGATATGGAATTAAAAATTAATATATACAAAATAAGTGAGGCCTAAATTAACTCGCCTTGCTAAAGCTAATTTTGTCCAAGCAAAACTATATGCCATTGTTTGAATGGAGCGCGGCGTTATATTATAGAAACGCACATTATGTATTTTAGTACAACGCTCCTGAGGAGCATTCACCGATTTTTCCGTTTTCATTTCAGCTAAATAAACTCAATTAAACATTTATTGTAAATAGATTATAATCAAAGTGCACATGTAAGTAATACGAAGGGTTGCCATTATCTTTTACTTCCTTATAACTATAAAAAGGTATTACAGTTGCAAAGAACTATATAAACTTTACATTATTGGAAAGGAAACCAGTAGATTGAAGTAATTTGATTGCAAAGAGCAAAAGTCTACTTCATTTATTATAACTAATCCCGCAGAATCGTCGAATATTTCGCAAAGCATTTCACTTCCAAAACAAGTTATTATTATGTTTACATATTATCGCAGCGTATTCCACGTTAGCAACATGTCAGTTCACGATATTATTGAGACACATTTGACACATTTGTTCAAACGTCCCAACTTTCTAATGTTATTGGAACTATTAACTAAAACAGATACAATTTTGAACAATTCAACTTACCAACGTGTTTTTTTTATTGTGAAATTAACACTATATTTAACAGTATTCTTAAAAACCGATTGTTAAATATCGATTACGATTGTTTATACAACGTTGTAGTACAATTTTTACTAATATGCCCATAGCATTATGTGGATTGAGGACGAGGGATAACCTTATAACCGTAGTTTGTAAAACTTTTTGTGTTTTCAGTTTCCCATTCTAAGTTTTATAAAATTCCGTCTTTAACTTTGATCAAGAGCAGACATGGCTTCGAAAGTTTTACGTGATACATTATATGAGAGTGTTAATGAGATTTTGGATTTTTCACAAACGAAAAGACGCCATTTACTGGAAACAGTGGAATAGCAAATTAACTTAAAAAACTATGATCCTCGAAAAGATAAGCGTTTCCGCGGAACTGTCAAATTGAAGCATGTTCCAAGACCTAAAATGAAAGTTTGTATTCTTGACGATCAGCAGCACTGCGATGAAGCCGCGGCTAACAACATTGAATGCATGTATGCAAAAGCTTTGAAAAAACTAAACAAGAATAAGAAGCTAGTTAAGAAATTGGTTAAATTGTACGATGTTTTCTTGGTATCCGAATCGCTGATTAAGCAGATTCCCGGGCTTTTGGGCCCTGGTTTAAATAAGGCTGGCAAATTCCCTTGTTTACTTTCGCATCAAGAATCTATGACTTCAAGTTCCAAATGAAGGAAGTCTTATATTTATCTGTAGCGGTCGGTTATGTGGACATGAAACCCGATGAATTGAATTGGCAAAATATACGCTCTTTGCACATCAAAACGTCAAACGGCCCACCCCAACGTTTGTATTAGATGTCTAACTTTCATCAAATGGAAAATAAACTTGTGGTGTTATGCCTGAGCGCAACGCCTTTCTCTTTATGAAAAAAAAAAAAAAATTGAACTTAGCTAATATTGATTTTGATTAAGAGCATCTAACTATTTTGCATTGTTAGCATAGCAAAGTATACTTGACAACCCTAATCATTTTGTATTTATCTCTCTTCGTTTGTACTGTTTGGCAATTTGTTGATGGAATTGGTTTTATAAGAAAATGTGTAAGTTTAATTAATTTGATTAAAAAAATTGTGTGAAGCAATAAAGAAGAAACCCGTACTCCACTATTAATGATTGTGCAAAATGTTGAATTAAGATTTTATTCACATAATAAAAATAAAGGTACACAAAATGTTTTGGCGATACAGCCAGTTGAAAGCATTTCTCTCAGGTAAAATAAAACTTTAAATTATAAAGTTTAACAAATACATCGTAATAAGGAATTTCTTCAAAGTTTTCATTGTGCTAGTTAGTGTCTCGACATTATTCGCTTGGCGAAGAGCAGATTCTTCTCGCGTTTTAGAGCTAACAGATCGTTTTATTGATGTACGACATGAAGGTCAATGGTTGGTAATGTTTTATGCACCATGGTGTGGTTATTGTAAACGAACTGAGCCGATTTTCGGATTGGTTGCCCAGGCATTGCATGCCACAAACGTCAGAGTAGGGCGATTGGATTGCACCAAATATCCGGCCGCAGCTAGAGAATTCAAAATTCGTTCTTACCCCACAATTATGTTCATAAAAGGCAACATGGAGTTTACTTACCACGGTGATCGAAGCCGCGACGATTTAGTGGATTATGCTTTAAGGATGAGCGGACCACCCGTACAACTTGTTACACGCACTGAAAGTGTGGATATGCTCAAGGGATCCCACACCATATTTTTTATGTTTGTGGGTTTGCAAGAGGGTATTGTTTGGGACACTTACTACGCAGCAGCTGAAAATTATCAGGAACATGGTTTCTTCTACGCCACTACTGAAGACATAGCTGCGCACCATTTTGATTTTCAAAACTCTCCTGCGGTCATTGTTTACAAAGAGGAGCAGCATCATTTCTATCCATGCGCGCATCGAGCTCATGAAATGGATCCCTTGGAAGTCAACGAAACTATACACCATTGGATTAATGTAGAACGATTTGTGAGCTTTCCTAAAATCACACGTTTTAACATACACCAGTTATTAAAAACTAAAAAGAATTTAGTAGTTGCCGTAGTAGAGGAGGACAAACTGAATCAAGTGGCCACACACGAATTAGAATTTAGAGACATGGTAGAAGGTGTAATACGTAAACATAGAGAACGTTATCACGATAACTTTCAGTTTGGTTGGGTTTGTGTTTTACTGATATTACAGATTATTTTTACTCTCATGCTAATATATATTATTTCCGCAGATTGGCGATCCCAGTATAGCTCATTCCATAATTATGGATCAACTGCCTACGCCGCATCTAGTTGTCATCAATTCTACTACACAACATCATTATTTGCCTGACGATGATCCCATGCAAATGACACCACAGGCTTTACATATGTTTCTGGAAGCAATACACAATGAAAGTGCCATTGCTCTGGGAGGTGATACGTATCTAGTACGAGTTAATAGAGCTTTATTCGAGTTGAAGAAATCTCTGATCGAAATGTGGCGCGGTAATCCGGTTCTTACCATGGTTATTTTTGGTTTGCCTTTAGGATTTCTTTCTTTAATTTTGTACTCTATTTTCTGTGGAGATTGCATGGTGATCGAAGACGAAGATGAAGATGACCATGAAAAGAAGGAATAAGTCGTGAAGTTTAATAATAGGTAAAATTTAACTTAATGTTCATTTCAAGGATGGTCACGCTTTATACCAAAAATAGCTTAGTCCAAATTTATAGAATTTTGTAAGTTTACGAATTAAGTTCACTGTAAGAATCTTGTATTTTCGATTTTTTCTTTTTCAAGTTTACATTATGAACTGAATTTTTAAAAATATACCAAAAATATTCAAAAAACGTGAAAGGATATTAGAAAATGTATTAGTTTTGAAAAATCAGCAACCGTAATCATCATCGTCGGAGTCGATTGCGGCACGACGCCTATCATATTTAACAGTATTTTTATTCTGTGGCATCTGGGCATTAACACTTTCCAAAATATGTACAAATTGTGCGTCATCTAGTTTTCCGCGAATCTGACCCATCTGTGCCATACGTATAACCATGCTTTCAAACATTTGGGCTTTGTCGGGCTTGCTAATCTTTAAAGTATTTACTGGTAAAGTAAATAATTTATTGTTGCTTTTTAAGGAACTTGCAAAATTTCATTCATTTTAAACTTACATCTGGCTCTGGCTTGTTGATCCAATACCTGAGAAAGTATAGTATTTTTTATTTCTTCTTGTTGACGCATTTGTTCTTCCTGAGCTTTTTGCTTATCCGGTGCATTATGCCCACCAACCTTAAAGATTATGAAAGACACTGTATCAATTGAGTTATTACGATATCGCTAAATGTAAATTTTGCTTCGCTCAGTATAAAATGAGTCATTTTTACTTTCTATTAAAAGCGGTAAATAATTAATGTTTCAACATTTTTTAATAAAACTTTTATAATATGTTCAGTCAGTTAAAGAATTACAAAAATTTCCCTCGTTAATCACCCTTTTCTATAAATACGACACATGCATGTATTACCAAAAAAATAACTCTGCCGGTAATTAGTTTGGTATTTTTACATTCTATAAAAGGAAGTGAAACTTACATACTGCGACTGCAGCTGAGCTAATCGTTGAGCTCGCACAGCCTCCAAATCATTGTCAGCCATTGTTTACTTTTAATAATTTCCTTAATTGATTCGAATTTTTTCGCTCCGTTCCTTATTATTATTTTTTAAGAATATTTTTTATTAGAGATGTAAGAGTTTCAAAGCTGATTGATATCGTTTTCTTTCTTTTGAATAACAGACATGGTAAAAATTCAGTTAAAAATGCTGCCAAGTTGATATTCAGACAGTAACACAATTGATTTGATTTGTAATTATTTGTAAATGAAATAAAGAAAGAGAGGCTAGAGTAGTATAGAATTAAGACAGGGAGGCTACAGTAAATATAACAAATGCATATGCAGAGGAAGAATACGGGTTTGTTTCTTTTTCTCAAGTATATGTATACGATTATTGAAATACGATCCCGAAATTATTCAATTAGACTGGCGGACAATTCACTTGCTAATTTCGAATACACAAACATATGTGTATAAATACATATATATATATTTCCGTAGAATATTTATATTCTTAATTACTTAAAATAACGCCATCGGCAGTGTGCTTTTGAAATTACGATTGTCAAGAAATTGTTGTGGTTTTCAAAAGACATTTATATATTTCGCCTCGTTTTTCAATATAAATACTTGTTTAATTCCATTTTCCTATTTGTCTTTGATTTGTCCAAAATTCCTTGCTAATATATTGAATATGCGTTTTTCACTTACATGTTGAAAAATCAAATTTCATATTTACTAGTTAATTGGAACATTAAAGAGCAAAGTAAAAAGTAAAAGAATAGGATTAGCAAAATAAGAGGTAAAATTATGCGCAAGAAATTGCATTAACTTAGAGAATAAAACGTTTTATTTTCATTGTATTTTAAATATTGAAAATTACGGCTTTTTAAAATTTACAATTTGAAGAAAACAGCTTAACATATTTTGTTGTTATAACACAGTCTACTTCCCAGTGCGATTATATGATTATATGCTTAAATGTTTATACTTACTTAAATATTACGCTAGCCGTGCTGCAGCGAAAAACTGATACATGTTCTTTGAGCTCTACCAAAATACAACGGTTCGTTGAGTTGAATACCAATCCAAATACTCAATTTACTTGCAAGCAAGCTTACGTATGTTTTAATGTTGCTGAAATTTTACAATTTGAGGCGGTTTACTGTTACATTTGAGTTTATTAAAGGGATCTAAATAAATTTCTTTAATTCCGAATTTATGTACTTTATTATTATTCGCATTTTATTAATGTATTTACTTAAATTATGATCCTATTACAGCGTTGAAACATACGATAAATGCATATAAATGGGTTTTGATAAATAATTTTTGGTATATAAATCACGCTAAGCACAAAAAGGTTTAAAAAATAATTTAATAGCTAAACAACCTATTAGAAAGTAAGGAATGTAAAAAATAGCAGAACTATTTTAAAAAAGCATAAATAATAAACTTTTATCTTAAGAGAAACCAACTACGGATAAATACTGCCATTGACCCTAAAAGCACAAAGATTATTATTGTATTATACTTAAGGATATTTCGTATCTACTTACTGGAATGCCTAAATTCCAGCCTGAACCGGCTGGATTATCTTTAGTAATGCCACATCGTTTACAAATTATTCCGTTCATAGCCACCGCCCATACTTCAGGACCAACTGAAACAGCTTTAAAGCCCACATGAGTATCAGTGTGTGGCGCAATAGTTGATAAATTCGGTAAGAATTGCCAATGAGATCCTTCGGGGAAAAATTTTGTTACTTCTCTGCGCACGGCTAAACGATTCGAGTTATCCAACGCCCAAATGCCAGCCTCGCCTACTGCAATGGCTTTAAAGTGCACACCAGCAGGGGCTTCAATCGGTTGCCAAGCCTTGCCTATAGAAATTTTAACAATACTCTTTTACAGTATTTTTATTGATCTGGTAATCATTTATCTACCTAATGGATTTTGTTTTGCTATGCCGTAGCGATAAAATATTGTTCCGTTACGTCCTACTACCCATACTTGACCTGAGGGTGAAACACTAATGCCCACTAGAGGCTGTTCACTAGGTATGTGTTCCCAAGTATCGCCTTTCGGATTGAAAGAAGTTACTCCGTATCTTATTAGAACGTCTCCATTCGAAGCTATGGCCCAGGCATTTATGGGTATTTCTTCCCTTGTTTCGTTGGGATTGTTTTCGTCTGCTAAGACTTGTAAACTGGCGTCCAAAATTTTCGAATGACTCAACTCCTGCCAAGGACCACTACTAACTAGACGACATTTTTTTAACCAGCGTCGTCGTCTAACACAATCGGTTATGCGTTTCTGCGCATGATACGTAGCCGGAAAATCTATGGCGTATTGCCAACCTTCCTTGTCAGCACCGCCGGGAATGTTAAAATCTATCATCCAGTCGGAAATCCACTCATAATGAGACGATAACAGTTTAGTGTGTTCTTTGCTGCGTTTTTGACGTCCCGTTACATCACTCCACATATGGCGATCCGTAGGCAAACTCTTAGTTGTGAAACCACTTATGGGATTCCAACGCTGATTTTCATAGACGTAATAGTTGTGAGTGTCTAACATAGGATTAATTTTGCCAGTACCTCCCTCTAAACCCTTTAAGAAGTTGCCACCCCAGCCACCATTATAAACCCAAGCAGTGTTATCGCACGTCATTCCCCACACAACGCCAGCTCCACAAGTAAATACACGTTTCAAATGACCACCCATCTGTCGCCAAAACATATTTTGCAAATTCACTATAAGCGTTGGACAACGGTAAGTGACGTTGAAAAGTTTAACGCGGCCCGATACGTAAAGACAAGTAACAGCAGCGGGATCCACACGATATTTATAGTCGGCAAAATGGCTATTGTTCACTATAATTTGGTAGTGATTTTGTAAAGCCCTTACAAGAACAATAAAAATAAAAGAAATTCCGTTTTATAGAAACTAGAATAATTTTTGTTCTGAAGTTATAAGTTTGTAGTAAACTAACTTGATTTTCAAACTAAATGTTGCGCCTGGAGCGAACACCATTTTATCATAACGTATCTCATCTTGCCATTCTGAATCATCCATAGAATTGAGTACTACAGTCTTCTCGTTAAATCTAATTCAAAAAGAATGAAGCATTATTAAAATAAGGCAAGATCTTTTAGAGTTCACTTTAAGTTCACAAATTACCTCGGATTAATATGCATGGCAATCACACGAAATTTTTCCACTTTGACACGTAATTTTATATTAGGATGACATTGTAAGTCGAAGCGTATCTGATCAGCATCATCATACACGCATCCTGTGATATCCAATTCAGTTCCAGAAGGCATACTATAATTAAAGGTATTGGTATTTCTGATATTAAAATCTTTTTCGTAGCGCCCTCACCCATTACAGAGAGTATTATAATAGGGCGTTTCCATGGTGCTAACATCCACTTTTTGCATGAAACAATTTTCTTCTTCAACACGTTGCTGCAACTTTATATTTTCCGGGTCAAATACGAACACATCTCCAATTTCAGTAGTAGTCCAAATCGCATTGTTTGCTGGCGGGCCTGAAACTTCATTGATTTGACAGCAAACTGAAGTTAAGTGGGATAACCAATCTTCCATTTCAGCGTCACTTAGGAAGAGCAGTCGTACAGGTGAACAGTTTGCCGGCAAACACGGAGCATGTATGGCAAGACGTGGTGAGGCTGGTTCGCTACAGCATTGTACGCATGTAATAGCCGAGAGGGAAAATTGAATTTTAGTTGTCACTCCATCGGGATGAAGAACCGTAAATGTTCCAGAATCGGTTGCTCTTGAGACACTAGGATTTTGGGTGGTGGGTGTCGATGCCGCATTGCTACTAACCCATTCTAGCTCTATTAGGCAATCTTCACATTCTAATGTATCCGGGCGCTGATAACGAGCTTCAGCTGACTTAATCCATGATGACAATTCTACGGCTTTCTCGTACAGGCCTAAGTTTGGTATTGAATTTAAAGCTAACTGACGTTTTTGTAATTTTTCCAATATATCTTTACGCCATGGAGCGTTCACATCGACGCATCCATCAGCAGAAATTTGCTCATTGAACCAGTTGGGTAAATTGTTGGGGTTGATGGTCACCGCGCCAGCAGTGACGCAAAGCCACATAACCTCACATTCTGTCCAAAACTGAGAACCTTAATGATACACTTCTTCAATTATTGAAATTTAAAAAAATAAATTAAAAAAAATTACCTGCATGATCGTCATCATCTCCAAGAAAAGCATCTGAGCCGTGATGTGTTGAATCAGCATCAAACACGGCAGAGTCGCTTTCAGGATGCGCCTCTGCGCCTACAGCAGAACCTACCGAGCGTACCGGGGACCAAGCTCTAGGATTTTTCAGTTGCGTTTCATAATGTTTGCCAGTTACCTCAGCCACTTCAGTTGCTGGTGCACTCGAAGCATGCGTAGTTTCACGCAAAGCTGCCGCTCGCTTTCTATGACGTTCATTTAGATTGAGGCTTCCAATACTTGGTGGTGAGTCTGAATTATATTTCCACAATTCATTTTTTAAGCGCACGTGAGCTGGAGCGCCCGTTCCATTACTCGAGTGCGAACTACTGCGTGAAGTAGCGGAAGTGATTGTAGTGGGAGGCATTACATTTTCAATAGGAGCACAAGTTTCTACTACTGCTTTTTCTTTTTCTCTGCTATAAAGATTTGAGAAACTTTGATGCTTAGAGCCTGGAGTGGAACTGCTGCCACTTTTTCGTGATATCAGCGACATGGAACTCGAGGTACGACTGATTTGCATTGGTAGTTGCAACTGACGCCATTTCTTGCCTGTTGGATCAGATGAAGAAACACCAAAACGAAAGTAAAGTCCGCGGTCTGCAGATCCTATAGCAAACACCTATAAATTGTTCATTATTTCAGTTAGCTTGTTATTACTGTAAAAAAGAACGTACTTGATCATTGGCTGCTACTGATACTGTAGAAATATTTCCAATCATTTCTACCCAACCACCGCCTATAGCAGCGTCTTCACTGATACCTGACGCATCACCTTTAATGCCTCGTCTAAACCAAACGCTATTATCATTGGTAACACACCACACCGAATCCGTCCCAACAGAAACTTGAATAATTTTTAAAGTATTTGTTGCATCGCAACCGTTAGCTGGTGTTGGAGGTTTGACATCCAGCCAAGCTTCGCCAGCCAAATTTTCACGTGTTACACCTGAACGTACTATGACGCGACCGTTATATAAGACCGCCCAAACTAATCCCGTGGGTCCCACGCTTAATTGTGTAAGCTCACTACCGGCTGGTGTGGAAATGGCCGTCCAGCGCAAACCTTCTGGAGAAGAATTGCTAACGCCAGTACGAAACATGGCCTAAAATTTAAATAAGTTATTTTAAATATGCAAAACTCAAACTTCACACACTTACTCTGCCATGAGCAGTAATCGCCCACACCACAAGAGTGCCTGGTGAGGCATTAGGTATATTGGTACCACCAATTGCAACATCGATAAACGGCTCTTGTGTGGGATCTTTGTGCAAAGGAGCAACAGCACACCAACTGTTTAAAGCTCCATACCGACGGTAACGTACCCAACGCCTACGACGTACGTATGAATTCCACGATTTTTTTGTTGAATAATTCATCGGAAAGTCCAAAGCATACATCCAGCCATCTTCAGACAGCGATTGTCCCTCTAAATCTAAATCCAAATGCCAATCACCATCCCATTGCCAAGCCATTGACGGCAGTCTTATCTTTTCAATACTACGCTCTTGGGTCCCATCAGCAGACGACTGCCGCGGCCTATCTGTTGGTAATAATTTTTTCGAGAAACCTTCTATAGGTAGCCAACGCTCGTTCTCATAAGACTCTTCTCGTACACGTATAGGCACATCTAAACCGTATACGTGCACGTATACCTGACGATCACCACCGATTGCCCACATAAAATTTGGCACGGCGCTTATCTTCTTAAATTCTAAGCCTAAATAGGGAAATTCTCTCCATGCTGCCGAATTTGTAGACAATGTATAAACGCGGCCTTCACTACTTGTGGTGAACAATAAACTGCTAGGCATTTTTATTGAGTGAATCACTTGTGAGATTAGCTATTTAATGTGTGACCAGCTTTATTTTTACTTGACTGACTCACACTTAAAACTTCCCTTAATACTTTCGCACCATTTTTCCGTCTTTATATTTACTTATCTTTTACTACCATTTTAATACTACATTATGGACTCCCATTTGACAAAAATCTTTTTATTTTTACAGCGAAAAAATGTATTAAGAAAAAACCAATCGGCAACTGAGTTCTTCAAACAGTGTTGCTACTCATTTTGTAATCAACCAGTTAGTGATGACAAATATACTATTTTATATCGATAAGTCTCTGTACTTATAAAATAAAATTTTCTTATAAACTATAAGAAAGATGTATGTAATCAATTTCCAACAAAAATTAGATATTGGTGGCATTTTTCAAACAACAGAGGATTATTCTTATGCTGAAGTGGAAGAAAACCGATTAGCTACAAATGGCTAATTAAAACGAAGTGAAGTCGCCGATGAACAAGTAGAGAAAGAATTAGTTTTAACCAATTTTTATCTCAATTAGGTGTGCTTGAAACAAAAAGGTAAGACTAGATGAAATTTTATGGATTTCAAATTTTGGTAGTTATTTTGAAGAATTTTTGTTCTTTGTTTCTCATTAGCATGTTTGTAATGGATGAACACACATGATATAATCGGAGTATGCACGTATTAATAAGGAGGAGAATTAACTTTCACTAACTTTCAGATAATACAAAACTTATATTTATTTTATAATACTTTTCCTCTCCTCTCTCTCTCTCTCTTTCTCTTTGCGAATGTGAAAGAACTAAATAACAAGAGGAGCTAAAGAATTTTTCAAAATAAATATTAGAAACTCCTTAGAACTTTTGGTGTTTACTTATTAATAACAGAAGTAGCGATGTTAATTAGCTGACATTTAATTGCTTTCTCTTTCATTCTCATTATTTGTATGGACAAAAATTACTTTAAAGTGTTCTCGACACGATGTAGAAAAAATGTATTAAGCGATGAATTCGGAAATTTCGTTTACAAAAAATGAAAAATATATTATGATAAAATTAAATTTCGATCAACACTTTAAAACATTTAACATTCAACATTAATTTTTAATAATAAAGCTTTTTATCTGAATAAGTAAGAAAGTTACATTCGGCTGTGCCGAATCTTTTATACCTACTATCCTTGTATCAGAAAAGGGGGAAAAACTAAATTGTAATAGGTGGGCGTGGCAACGAAATAATTTCCAATGTTTTTGTTAAATTTGAAGCCGATATCATCATTTTTGCGGCCACGAGAATGTTTACCACAGACATTAGATATTTAAGCAGCCAGACAGATGGACGGACGTACTGACAGATACGTTTAGGTGGATTCCGAATTTATATTGAACAAGAATGTATACATTCTATGTGCTTCCAGTAGAATCTTTCTTAATGTTACAAACATTTTCACAAAAAGAATTAAATTTCAATATTCTACTATATAGTTTGGGCGGGGTCAATCCTTTCCATTTTTGTATACAGAATATGGGATAGCTAGCGCAACAGTTTTGGGAATTTTTCTAATTCTATCTACTATGGTTTACGAGTAATGAGCAAAAATCCAATTTTTTTGCTTCCAAAAGCAGAGTTGTTCTTAGTCTACGTTGTACTGTGGGCGCGTCCTTGGACCGATTTGACCCATTTTCAATAGCAACGCATGTGAAAGAATTTCCAATGTTTTTACCAGATTTGAAGCCGATATTATCATTTTTGCGGCCAGGAGACTGTTTACCACAGACATTACACAGACGGACGAACAGATGGACAGACGGAATCAAGAATATGTATACTTTGTAGAATCGACGAAGTTTCCTTTTGGTAGTTACAAACCAAATGACAAAATGAAATATGCCCTTGAAATTGGTGGATATAAAAATGTAAGCCTTTTTTTTCTTATTTTTATACCCACCACCGAAGGTGAAGAGAATATTAATTTTGTCTGTAATGCCCGGAAGGAAACTTCAGAAACCCCACAAAGTATATATATGTTCTTGTTCAGCATCAAATTTAGAATCGACTTAAGCATGTTCGTGTGTCCGTCTGTGTAAGGTCTGTGATAAACATTTTTTGGCCGCAAAAATGAAGATATTTGTTTCAAATCTGGCAGAAACATTGGAAGTTCTTGAACGCAAGTTGGTATTGAAAATTCGATGGGCACGTCCATCGGTCGAAAGACAGTCCATTTGTGTGGAATACCGTGGAAATTTGTATTGTGTATTTTATAAGTGGTGAAAAGAATACGCCGAAGTAGTGCTTTTAGCTTATATTATAATATAGGTGTGTGCTTTAACCGATTTGACTCGTTTTCTGTACCAAGGTACGTGCTTCTGCCAAACTTGATCGACAGATCTTAATTGTTGCGAAAAGGAAAATGATTGCTACAGATTTTCCACAAATAAGCAAGCAGAGATAGACAGACGGACATATTTGAATCGATTCTAAATTTGATGCTGATCAAGAATGTATATACTTTGTGGGATCTCCGAAGTTTCCTTCTGATAGTTACAAACCAAATAACAAAATGAATATATCCCTCACCTTTGGTAGTGGATATGAAAAAAAAAAAGAAATGAAAAAGAATTAATATAACACATTATTTATATTTATATATATTTATATATATATACATATATATTATATATATACATTTATAATTATAGAAGAAAACTATTTTCATTTTTATTGCCTTAAAATGGTTTGAATATGAAGACGAAAGTTAAGGGCACTCGAAAGTTATTTTAAATTTGTCAGTCAAATATTGACAAATTTTTTATTATATTTTAGTGGCCGGAATTTTTTTATGGTCTACGTATTCCTGCAAATTAATTTTATAATAAATAGTTTTGTTTTTAGTTTCTTTTCAAATTTCTTTATTTGTTGGCAGGCTAAGGGACACGTTGTGCAGAAACTTGTTGATTATAGAATGGTTTGCTAAATGTATCATAACAGATATATATATATATACATATATTCATATATGTATATATGTATATGCAATGATTATACATGTAGCGTATCTTATAAATAAGGACTAACGAAATTAGACTACACGATAAAACAGGTGATGGTGTTGTTGTATTACAAATGAAAAATATCAAACTTTTATCACAAACAAGGACAGACAGAAAATGGTACGAATACGCGAATTTTTGATCTTATCTCTCAAGCCTATTATTTCTTAAGCTTCCCAAAATGTTAAAGTTAAGTTAATTTTTTAAATTACCGCAAAGTTTTAAAAACTTCCTTGTGTTATTTTTGCAGTAAGACAGTGAGGTTTTTTTTTTCTCATGATATCATTATTGTCTTGTGGATTATGGCTTAAACTAGTTCAATAGTGTAAATGAAATTAAAAATATCACTCGTTAACAATTCACCTTAACCATTATGACTGCCAGGCTTAAAATTATTTGACTAATTTTATGATCTAACAGTAGCGTATTAACATTAATATAACTTAAACATTAAACTGCGTAGATTTTAAGATTCTAATCAACCTATTGATATTCCTTTTAATTGGCAAAAAACACTTCGAAGTCAAGGATATTGAATATTCGGTTCAATGCAACCAAAGCTTCAGGATAATTAAGATTGTGTGAAATTCTGTTTCTACTGAATGTTTTACACACTAAGCTGTGTTTATTTATTTATTTATTTTTTTTTTTTTTGACTTAACGATAAATAAGTGGAAAGTGTTAATTCAATTTAAATTTTCAGGCAATTTAGTATTTCGTTGGGTAAGCATTTAATTGATGTTTTTAAACATGCGCTTATAACAAATAAATCTATGCTAGCGTGCATATGCGCTAGGCATTTATTTCGAATAGTAACATTAAAACTTGAACGCTTGCTCTATATATGGCCTTCAAAGCGCATATAAAGAAGTAATCAAAGTCATAAAGTCAACCAACGGTTACATGATATAATAATAATAAAAATGTTTTTTGCGACATTTCCTTCCCTATTGTAGTTATAAACAAACTTATAAATATGTACACATACATATATAAGCCTACCGTTAAAACTTTTATATTAAGTTAAAGTTGTTTTTTTATTTTTTATTTTTTTCCAGTAAAGCATTTGTGGTCACAATTATAAAAAGTTTCCAAGCAAAAAAAAAAAAAAAAAAAAAAAAAAAAAAAAAAAAAAAAGATTATCGTTTAGAGTTTAGAATTATGACGAAGAAAGAAAGAGAGAAAGAAACACAAGAACAACAAGAAGGTTCATATTTATAAACATTTTTTTTTTCTTCTTTAATATTCAACTTGTAATAGACTGCTATGATCTCATCTATGGGTCAATGGGAGTTAATACACTTCGAGGAGTGAGTATAACGAACCATTTCCAACTATAGTTAGAGAAATTGATAACAACAATAACAACTTTGGAATATTTTAACGTAAATGCCAAATAAACACGAACATACTTTTCTATAGGATATCAAGTGGTCAACAGTTTAACTAGAGAGCAAAAACGCAAGGGAAACAAGCAATAGAGACATATTGACCAACACTTGATGTTATGGTTAAGTGGAATAAAAAGCGCGTTTCTACCTTTAGTTATTTAAATGCTGTGTGTCCAAACACTTCTTATGTGTTAATAAAGCTATAAGCTTAATATAAGAATAGAGGAGACCAAAAAAAGAAAAGAAAATTACAATAATCTTTAAGTAACATTCTTAAATTTTATAAATATTCAAAAAACGTGTAAACATATTTAAACGGAATTTAATAAAAGTCTCTAAATAAGCATTTGTAACTTTTTTTAATTACTTTGGATATGGGTTGTGCCAGTAGTACGCAACCCCTGATAACAACTGCCGGAAGTGAAATGTTAAAAACAGCAACACATGTTGTCTCGGATGCAACTAAAACAGCTGAAGGTGCTGTGCAAGGTAAAAAAAAAAAAAAAAAAAAAAAAAACAAACAAAAAATCATAAACATTCATTAGTGAACTAAGCGAAAAATGTTGGGTTTCTTTTCTCCAAGTACCATACATTCATTTATTATGTTTGCTTGTACATTTGCGTATGCATTAGCTTGCTTGTTTGCTTATATTCTCATGCATATATACATTTATAAATAGTTTTTTGTTATAAAAACTTTTATAAGAGATATGCTACACTTATCTGAATACACAAAAACACTCGTCACTTTCCTAGTAAATGAAACGCTTGTCTTTGTCGGTGAATACGTATGTACATATCTAAGTATGAATGCATGCATGTGTATACTTACATGTAATGTGGTTCTTATAACAGTTCTTTTACTTATTTTTTATTTTTTTTTTTTTTTTTTACATATGGAGTGCATGTACATTTTGATGTTAGAGTATTGAAAAAATGCTTCGCTAAAAATAGTACCGCTAAGTACATGGAAAAGAACGTCAGAGAATTTTTAGCATTTAAGTGTTTGTACCGTTAGTTTATACATTTCAGCTTTAAATTATTTGAAATGAATTGAAAGAAAAATTTCATAAAGTTTTTTGTTTACAATGAAACGATGGTATGAGTATCAGTAAATATCATTAAAATATCGCTAATACGTCATGTAGGCCGATTGTAAAATATAATATATGTAAATTAAATACGAATAGATTGCTTATACATTGCATACAATAATGCATTAGATACAAATTCTTGATATAGAGTAGTAAGTAGTCTAAAAAGTATCGCATCTCTATAAATAATTGTAATAATAATACTAATATAGGTATGAATATGAATAGGATGATTGGAATGCAAGCATGAATTTTGATCTCTTAGCATTTGAATATATTGTTACGAAATTTGCTTTTCGTGTTTTACCTTTAAAACGCAGTTCGTATCGCTAGAATGCGAGAAAAGCTTAGACTTTGGTTATTTACAATTTCTTTTATTTATATAAGACGTATTTATAATCTCAATTATTTTACAATTTATTACAAAGGAATTATTTCTTTTAACTCTTGATGACTTCTTTGATATTTCTAATTTGGCTGTCTGTTTTAAGCAAAATGCTCTGCTTATAAACCCTACGAATATCACAAACTCTGCATATCCTTCTGTTTTACCTGCGAATACGTAGTTTCATTAATACGATTCTTGTCAGGTTTCGCGGAAATTCTTTGTCAATCTTCGCTTTTATTGACAGCTGCAAATATGTCTTTTTATGTCCGCGGTAGGTATCACATTCAAAGGAATTTCCTCTTTCATCAAATTGTTGAGGTTCTTTTACTAGTTTGTGATTTTCGTAACAATATGTTTGAATACATAGTACGTATGGTTTATTTAGCTTTTATCTATCCTTCGCGAGAAATTTTTTATCGTAAAGCAATCGATCCAAATTAATTTTTAGTAGGTTTCGTCCTTATGTCAAAACGTGTTAATATATTGAATTGCATTAAATATCTTGAAAACTACGTAAGTAAGTTGCGTAGTTTGAACATTAAGACGCAGATCGACATTAAACAGACCGTTGGACAGACATACTAAAATCTGTTCACCAGATGATTTTCCATTGATTGGTGTCATAAAAGATGGTTTTATCATCCTTCTGGATGTTACATACATTCACAAAAATTTAATATATTCTGTACTACAAGTGGCGTATGGTATAATAAAAAGGAAAATTTAGATGAACTAAGAGTACTATTTGGATCTACTCATGTATAACTCGATTTTAAAAAGAATAAGCGTTTATGTGGCGTTTTTAATGAAAACATTTCTAGAAATTGAGTAGAATATTTAATTGTCGGCCTTGTCCCAACTATAACGTTTTAACTTTCATTATAAAATTAATAAAATTTCATAGAAAATACTTCCGATACTGCTAATTTAATTTTCTAAAAAAATAATTTCAAGCGATGAATGCATTTAATATGGACTTACTTATCTTATTCCCCCCTCTCTACTAAAATACTAAGGTAGAAAAGGCTAAATCGATTTAAAATTGCGTGCAGTCCACTGACCTATATGTGCATGACGGTATGATGGTTTAAAAACACGTAATAAAACTTGATGGTCATGAAAACTTATATATAAATGAGTATAAAATATATAAATGAAAATAGGAATAAGTAAAAACAATATAGTCGGGCAGAACTGATCTTTAAATACCGTAAATTGCTTCGGCTATAGCAATTATTCATTGACTTTCGTAATAAAATACTAAAAGTTATACGTTGTTTCGATGTAAAACCATGTTTTCCATGAGTGCCCTTCTAGGGCAATGGGTCTAAGTCGTAAACTAACGTTGTCCAAATTTAGCAAAATTAATATAATTTTTCTGTCAAAGATCTTCTTGTACTTCAATTATTGTATTATTTGTTTCCATATAAAAACTCACTTTTTATTGAAACTTTTATATGCGGCAGGATCCGAAACACAAAAACTTACTAGGTCCAACTTTGGTGCATTTAATTTTTACATCAAATTATTATCAAATTATTATACCAGGTTTTACCTTGAAATATTAATTATTAGACATTTTTGCCATATATACAGGTCTACTTTTCCTGAGATCCTTTATATGAAGTAGGATTCGAAAAATGGATCTACCTGACCCACTTTATCCTTTGGTTTTTTTTTTGTCACATAAAGGCAAAAGTAAATGAAGAATTGTATTAGGCGAAGTGTAAAGTGCAAAGTATTTAATGGTTGGCTTTGTCCGACTATAATGTTTTGATTTAATTTTTGTTGTAATGAATTTTTTTAAAATGCAGCCTTATATGAGGGGTCTCGCCAAAACTAGTTCGTTCCAATCTATTTTCAATAGAGTAAATATTTATGGTGACTGAATACGATAGTTGAAGAATAACAAATCTTTGATAGAAAAATGAAATTTTGTAAATTTGGATCACATCACTTCAAATCTTAGATTCCCTGATATAATTTTTGTTTTTTATCACGAAAATGAATGAAGGATTATATTAGTTTGGGGAAAAAGAAATCCATTATTTTCCAATTCGAAATGTTAAATAAAGTCCTGAAGTTCATATAAGATTGAATGGATTTCTTTTTCCCTAAACTAATATTAGGTGAAGTTGTTTATAGGATATTTAATGGTCGGTCCTGCCGGACTATAATTGTATCACATACACCTAACAATGATTCGAACTGGAACACACCAAATGCAAAAATACACAAAGCAGTGTAAGAAAAGGGGAAAATTATGATTGTTTTAAACAACAACAATCAAAGAAGAGAGAACCTAATTTCGTTGACATGAGCCGATCAAACGTTACGTCAGATCGTGCCAACCTTTATGTATTTGTTTCTTCCAGCACTTGAAACTGGAAGAAACTCAAATAAATCGATCAATTGCTTCTTGTAACAATTGATAAAGTTTATTATGAATAAAACTCAAAAAAATAAGAATAATAATTATTACAAACTAAATTAGAATTAGTTTGACTACATATACTACATTACGACAAAATACAAAAAATGAAAACTTTTGCATTTGTTAATTTCCAGAAATTTGGAGAGCTTGAAGTGTGTCACAAAAATCCAACATAAGCAAATTAATATAAATAACGACGACACACTTCAAGGTCTGAATTATGTAATTAGCGATATTGTTGTCTATGGTCAGTTATACACAAACAGACAAACATAGAAACATGACTGTGTAAATGCAAGTGCATGAACAAATTAAAACAAAGTTACGTTAATATAGGCATGTTACGTATATTCAGTGCATTAACAAACAAACAAGAATATGCAAAATAATAATAAGAAAACAACACAGTATAAATGTGTTGAATAAAATGAATAAAAACAAAGATTTAAGATTAAACAATAATGTTTTTTTTTTCTTTGTTTTCTTTGATTTTGCTTAATTCTCTTAAATGGCCTAAATTTAGTTAACGAACTATTTTGTATATTGATTTATTCTTTATTGTAGGCGTTAAAGATACATTGGGAAAAAGTTTAATTGCCGTTAAGGAAAGTGCAGATACTGTGGTGCACGATGTTAAACATGAAGTAGATCAAACAGTAAGAGAGAAGGCCGAAATGTTGGAGGAAGCCAAAAATTCACTTTTAGGTAAATTGCATTTAGGTCAACAAACAGCTGCAATTGCAGACACTTGTCATGATAATGGTAATGGTGTTAGTGATACGAGTACAGTTGATGTGACAAAAACAGGGGAAACGGAAATTATAAATATAACTGAAAACATAAAAACAACATCATCCGTACAATCAACAACTAATAAGGCAAATGAGAGCGTGCTAGTAAGAAATGGTAGCGAAACAGATAGTTTACGTACATCTACACCAGAACCGGAAATTGAACAAGCATTAGCAAATGTTACGGCAGATGATGAAAGTGTTAGTCCTCCCACACCAAAACCACATCTTGCGGAACTGGAAAAATTAACGGAGGAATCAAATCAGCAACAGCAGCAACCTCATTTGACCGCTATAATAGATAATATGCCAACGAATATAACAACAGTAAATGATTGTGGAAAAGAGAAAGAGAAAGATTTAGCTGAAGAGATCATTTTGTTGGCTGACAAGACTAATAAAAACACTGACAACAATTCCATTGGACAGTGAGTAAGAGCTTAAATCAATTATTGTGATACTACTATATGTCAATTGTGATCATGAATCATATAAAAACAAAGGACGAAAAATGAATGAAAATCATGAAAAGATTGTTTGTATATATAATATTTAGTTTAGGTTGAATGTTTTGAAAGAATTTTTGAATTTAAATGAGTCTTATATCCATTATGCAATTGAAGTTCTTCAAAAATTTCTTATCACTTAAATACGAATTCTATTGAAGATAAACTCAAATTTTATGAACATTATACGATAGTTTTATGTATAGAAAACTCTAATAACACTTTTTAGAATCATTTAGATCTTAATGACATATCAGTTAGTAGTAGGCAGAGAAATCATGATATGGCCATAATTGGAACGATTTAATATATTATCTTAATCAGTCAGAGCATTTCAGCCTTATTATCCAATAGATGATTAAATTAATTTTCATGCAGTTCATTTAGTATTTTAGTATGTATTTTAGAATTTTTATTATCAATAATTTATTGTAGAATTTTATTATTTTTATTAATTATAATTTTAAGCACATTTTTTTTATTTAATCAATTTTAAGATTTCAAAAAACTGAAAAAAAAAAGAATCATAATGAAAATTATATAATAATTATTTTTACATTAGGAGAAATACTGAAAAACTGATTATAGTTTTAACGATGAAAAGTTAATTATGTACTTACCCTGTATATCTATCTGTGTCACATTGTTATGTATCATACATATTAAACGTAAACATATCTATACGTATGTATGTGTATGTATTTGTATATTTATTAATTTATTTATTCACTTACAAGCAAATTTTACTAATAAACATTTTATAAATTCTCTGGATTATCTACATTAAAGCAAAACTTGTGACTTTTGTTTATAAAATTCTGTAATACAAATTCGAAAATTACTTCCGAGAATGTAGCTTTCCAGATTTAGCAATAATCCTGAAAATATAACTCAAGGAAATTCTTTTTGGCAAATTGATGAATAGATTGTAATTTTAAAAACGTCAGTAGGATAATAATTGTTAAAAATCGTTAAGATGCCCGTTAAATTATGATTTATTGAAACGGGATTTTAAAGTTGGATTCAAACCCAAATCTTTTCGTTTCTATTTATTATTCTGTTTTACGCTTTCTTTTTTTTTTCGCAAAGACTTATAATCAAACAGCGTTCGGTAGAACATGTACTCGAAAGGAAACGTCCTGCTACTACAGAATGGGAACGAAATGCTGATATATTGGCTACGTTACGTAAATTCAATTCTCATATTGCAAACAAACATGGCAGCACTTTAACACGTTTATCGTATAGTCACGGTAACGGGAAGCGAGATGGCTATCACAATAATGAAAGTAGCGAGGGAAGCGATTGCATGGGGAGTCCGCTCAATTTACAATCTTCCGATATTGTAACTCAAGAAAGGAAAATTATATCATTGGATAAGGAGTACAATAATGGTTTTGCAAACTTAACTGCAGGTCGTAAATTCGATTATAATTATAACCGTCAAAGATTCAGCGTAAGTTTAAAACGAGCAATAATCGTAATAAGTTATCGCAAAATTTTGCATTTAATTGCACGGTAAGTGTTGAAACTCCTTCAGAAACGAGATGACACTTTTGCATTGCAATTCGCCTAGAAACATCATACGTGTTCAGTTTAAAATTTAGTTCAACAATTTGGAAACATTAATTAAACTCGTAAACTTCTTTTCGCAGTGAAACTTTTTTTTTCAGATGTTGGCTCTACATCTACGTGGCCCATGTGTTCTATAGAAATAAGTTACTCAATATTGCTGAACGTATTTCATATTCATGATAATAAAATTAAAATTTTTTTGAAATCTCTAACACTTTGTTTAATATTTACTATGAAAGAAGAGACGGCTGTACTTAAAGCTTATTACATATAATCATTAAAACAAAGTTAAAAATGGAACTGAATATAAATTGAAGTCAATTGAAAGTTAAGATTAAGTTAAAGCTTCACTGAAATTTCGTCAAAAGTTAAGATTAAATAGGAGGATACATGTAAGATTAAAAACAAAGGTGAGATCAAGATTAAGGTTAAAGTTAAACTGCAGATCAGTGTCAAGGTCACGTACATAATTACAGTTAAATCGAGGTTTAAGGTCAAGACAAGGTCAAGTACAAAATTAAAGTTAAACCGAGGATTAAGGTCAAGACTAAAATTAAGATTAACTTTACAGTAATGGTAAAATTACAGATAAAGTTTAAAGTTAAGATAAAAATAAATTTAAAGGCATAATTAAAGGTGTTAAAATAAAATCAGATGCGAAGTTAAAAATAAATGCGAATGAAAGTTATAGTTTAGGATTAAGGTTAAAATTAAATTTAGTGTTAAGTTTTAATTAAAATGCGTTACAAAGCTGAGATTAAGTTTAAAACTAAGGTTTAAAAAAGATGAAAAACAAAATATAAATGAAGGCCAATATAAACATTAATATCAAATTCAAAAGCAAAAATTAAACTTAAAATTAAAAACAGGTAAGTTTAAGTTAAAAAGAAGTTAAGTTAATATTAACTTTAAGTTTAATTGAAATCATATTAAAGTCATTGTCCCATTGAAATTTAAATTAAATCAAGCCAGATCAAGTCCGATCAAATCGAAATAAAATTGAGTAAATGTTCAATAAAATTTATTTTAATGAATTAATCTTAAATTTACATTAAAATCCGAGCAGAAATCCAATTTAAAACTTATCAGCTTAAAGTCAAATTAATTGATAAGTAAACAAAGTCAACTCGGCTTAGAATTATGAAGATTAGGTAAAAGACAAAAAAAAAACGCAATCAAATTTTAAGAAAAATAAAGTTCAAATTATTTTTTATAAAATGTAAATGAAAGTTGATTTTAAATTTTTTTTTAATTTTAAAATGTTAAACTCAAGGCAAAAATATCATAAAATCTAATTAAAGCAAAATTGAATTTTAAATTACCTGTAAATTAGGTAGAAGAAAACGGACACCCGACTTAAACCCAATAAGAATCCAAATTAAGGCAAAGTCAAGAGATGAAACAAAGAAGACATAGTTGAATTGAAACTATTTCTGGGAAAGGAGTAAACAGCTAAGCATCCGAATCCATACACAGTTTTTAGTTTTTTTTTAACACACAATAAGTTTTATTTTCCAGTAATTTTTTTTATTACAGTATTGTTTGTCTTACTTTCATAGAAATATATATATACATACATAAACATACATATGTATATATATATATATTATAAAATTCACATTTACACACACATATAATGATAGTAATAAATATACTTTTGTTTTCGGTTTACATGCATACAAAGTTTCATAAGTTCATTGCTTTTCAATTTTTTTTTTGTTTTTGTTTTTTTTTTTTATTTTTAATTTCTTCACAAATAGTTTTTGACTGATTGGCTTATTAATTAATTATAAACATTATCAAACAAACACATTATGTATCAAACAAGAAAACAAGTGTCATATAAAACCATACTTGCAATAAAAAATTTGTTCTTTTTAATTATTTTTTATTCCAAAATCAGCAAGTTTTTGGTGGTTTTTTTTTTCTTTACATAAACATTTCCTAACATTTAATGTATTGTGTTGTATAGATATAAACAAAAATAACAAAGAATATCGGAAAGATATGTTTAAAAGAAGTTCAAGGCGAAATGTGGGACAAAGCGTTACAATTGATTGCTTTTTTTCTTTGTATTTTTTTTTTTTTAATTACTTTATAAAGATTTTAACTTTTTTTTTTTTTTTTTTTTTTTTTTTTTTTTTATTAAGTTCAGTCTCTTGAATGTAATGTTAATTGATTGTTTGCTATAAAGTCAATTCTGAGAAACTTTAAATAAAAACGCTAAATAATGAAATGAAATTTGAAAAATTAAAATATCAATCCTGTATGAATTTTTTTCATTTATTCAAGATCCAATGTAGTTAATAGGCGTTTGGATTGTGATTAAAAATTAAATGTACTACTCCGTAAATGATTTGTTATCTTGTAAGCCTAAATCATGCCAAGAAAAGATTAAATTATAAATTTAAAGTATTTTTATATTTCAATCTTTTAATTTTTTTTTTTTTTTTTTTTTTTTACTTTCTATTTAAATGGGAGGGAATCTCTTTGCATAGAGATGGATGAGTGTAGACTCATTGGATGCAAGTACTCTAATGGCATCTTTTCATTTAGATTTTGCTTTAGTAAAATTTATTAGCTTTAAGATGATATGAATAAAAAGTTAGAGAAGCCAATAATAGTGCTCTGCATTGAGAAGAGCCTTCAAGTCATAAAACTTTTTTTTCTTGGAGGTGGAAATTAATTAAAAGCACATCTGTATCTGAAAACAAACAATTATTTCCTATATTTTCATTACGCTATTATTCTTGGTTTTGTGTGAGTGGAAGTAATATTACTATCAAGCATCACACTAGAAATCCATTTATTATTATTTAAATTTTCTAGAAAGTCGTGCCGACGATTTATACAATTACTTACAGTACAGAGTAGTAAAGTAGTTCTTCAGGTTTTTGTTTATTATACTTTTTATTTTTTCTTTTTAAAGACGCTTAATATATATGATAAATAATAAGTCGTTCAAGCGATAAAGCATTTGAAGAAAATGCAGCTAAATGGCTCAATTGGTATCAAAAAAATTGTAGTTTATACCAGGTGGACTGAAAAGATCGTAGGCTGACATATAAATGGCGCTACTAGTATTAAATCCATATGATTTTTAGTTAGCCCTAACCTTCAAACGACACGTGTATAAATTTGACAGCTGTTTCACTATTAGTATATGAGTTATAGAATTTTTAATAAAGCAACTTTTGTTAGTTTGAAAAAATGGATAAAAAGGAATTTTGTGTCTTAATAAAAAAATACGAAAAATCCGAAAAAAAAATACTATTAAAATCAAGGCTTGACTTGATAAACATTATTCGGACTTTGCACCAGGAAAATCAACCGTAGAAAAGTCGTTTGCTAAATTTAAATGAGGCGAAATGAGTACCGTGGACAATACACGCAGTGGACGCCTCAAAGAGGCTGGTACCGACGAAAACATCAAAAAAGTCCACAAAATAATTTCGGATAACCGTAATATGAAGTTGATTGAAATAGCTGAGACCCTAAAGATATCAAAGGAACGTGTTGGACATATGATGAATGAATGTTTCGATAAGCGAAAGCTCTGTTGAAAGTGGGTGCCGCGCGAGCTCACAATCGACCAAAACGAATTGATGATTCTAGGAAGTGTGTGGAGCTGTTCAATCATAATAAACCCGAATTTTTGCGTCGATATGTGACAATGGATGAAACATGACTCCATCATTTCACACCGGAGTCCAATTGACAGCCGAGTAGACTAGGCTAAAGACTAAAGGCTTGAGGCTAAAGACAAATCGTACTATAAAAATGGTATCGAAAAATTGTATGACCGCTATAATCGTTGTATCGCCCTGGCAGGCAACTATATTGAATAATAAAATCAATTTCTATCAAAAATAGAATTTTTCTATGTCCTATGCCTACGACCTTTCAGCCCACCTGGTATTTCTATTTATTCTAACTCAAGATCCTAACAGATCAATAAAATTAAGAAACTATTCATGTTATGAGTTTTGATAAAACCAATTGATAAACTATTCATAACAAATTTGTGCGTAAAAAAACAGTTCGATATCATTGAATTCGCCCTGTTTCTTAAAAAAAGGTAGTTATGTTTTTTCAAAAGCTAATAAAAAAAATCATCAGATGTTAACGAGGCTTAGTTTGAAGATTTTCTCTCATCCGGAGAGTGAGAAAATATGAAAATTTCATTTGTTATAATGAAAATTGATAACATTTTTGCATTTCTTATGTAGGTAGTATCGAGAGTTTTGCTAACCGTTAAAAAGATTTTTATTCTATATTAAATTATTTGCTATATCGAAATCAAAAAATTTTTCTTTTACTAAGTTTGTTAGAGAGAAAAAAAACTATTTCTTATCATTTTTAGGCAAATCTATTTCTTATAGGGGAAATTTTAAAATTTGTCGCGATGGTGACAATAGTAAGAAATAAAAGTCGGATAATAACAGAAGAGAGCTAATGAAGAACATAAACCCGTAATTAAGACAAGTACATAAAAAAGATGTGAAAAATCGTTTAAATACATGAATGAATGAATTCAAGACTTTAAAAGAAACAATAGCACTAAGTATTATGGGAAATGGTGCAGCTATAGACATAATAACCTATAAATGGTTACGCTAACGTATGCTTTCGGAAAGTATGTGGTGTATTTGTATTTCAATAGTAGTAAGTAGGCACTAAATGCCATTAATGTAACTACTGTTTTACTGCTTATGAAAACAAGGATGTAAAGTAAGTCGAAATAATAAATGTTTCTTACTGATATGGTGGGCACACACAAAAATTCGCCCAGAAGTAAATTTATCCATTAATTTTTGATTTATTTTGTTACTATTTATAATTATTTTTCAAATTAATTTCTTTTTTTTTTTTTTTATAAAGAGTAATATATAGATTGAGATTTTCAACGTCATAAGAATTACGCACAGTGGTTGTTCGCTTGGTTTTCATGCAGCGTTTGTTCCTTTTAATAATAATCTTTAAATTTTGTTAAGATTTTGAAAGTTTCTCGGTGAGCATGTGGAAAATTATTCACTGTGCAAAAATATATTCTAATGCATTTGTAAATTGCGTAAGTGATTTTACTATAACATCAACAATAAATTAAAAATTAAATTTTTTTTTTTTTTCAATTAAAATCTATTGTTATATTCAATATCCTTTCCTGTAATTCCGCTAAAAAGTAAATTAAAAAATGAAAAGAAACTAAACACACATTTAAAGATTTTTAAATCTTTAGTTTACCTTAAATGACGCATTTCTTAATTGTAAAGTAATTCCTTGATTTCAGAGTACCTGCTTAATTCTAAATGTTTTCACTCACCTTTACAACTGAGTTTTTTTGTTCATTTCCCTGAATCTCTATTTCAATCTGCAAAACTGTTTCATTATTCGTTACTAATGTTGTGGTCACGTCTTCAATATCAATATCAACGGAAGTATGATGGGAATTCTCATTGATACGTTCCGGTATTGAAAAAGTACTTTGCTTTCGTTCTGTCAATGCGGTTTCGCTATCCGCTTTAAGTAAAGTGTAGCGACGTTCGTTAATTACTTGCTCGGAATCATACCAATCGTATGTATCGCGCTGTTCTAATGAACGTATATAAAATATCGAATCATCATGTCTGGGGGATATTTGCGGTTTAGGTCGATAGAAAGTTCGCGTTGAGTTACTGCGTTGCAACAGTTTATTATTGAATTCATGCTGAGATTTTGGAAAATTCAAAATTGTAGCTGAACTCGTTAAAGGTAATGAATCCGGTCGTGGCTTTTTAAGAATATCGAAACGATTACTAATTTTGCTATCTGATTTAATAGGCGATGGTTCGGTATTTTCTGGTGTTGAAGGTGATACGGGTGATTTAGAAGAGTCACTAAGATTAACTTGTGTTTTCTCATCGGTCGTTTCTATTACTTCTTCTGGTAGACAAGGTTCCAAACTGGATTGACCAGAAAGCTGGCGTATGGCTGCCGGTGGCTCAGAACAAACCGATAACTGACTTCTGTAATTAAATAATGCATTTATGTTTATGTGTAACGAGTAGTGACATAAAATGAAATATTTAGAAAACAATATCAAATAATTATACCTGAATTCTCTCTCCACTGAAGAATTGTTTGAGGGTCCTGAACTATAGCGCTTTGGTGATCGTAATATGGACTTTGGCATTACTTCGGGGCTGTGTAAGTCGACTTGAATGCGTCGCGAATCAATACTTGATGCACGGCTGGCTATTGAAGTGCAACGAGCCGTCCAGCGGCCGCTGTACGATGAATCCGACATGATGGAGTTTCTACACGATAACTATATTAACTCAAATGTCTCTCTAATTAGGTATCACTAAGAATCGAAATTTTACCTGCGATTAGTTAAAGGACTAGCACAACTTCTATCTTCTTCTTGTTCAATTGGCTTCTGACGTGCCAGCACGTGTCTTTTAGCTGTATCTGAACGTTTCGTACGTTCTGCCATGCGCGCTAATTGTTTATCTGAACGTGCACTCTCATCAAATGAAGCTGCATGCCAGTAAAGTTTATTACTAGGCGGTTGTAATAAAGTACATGCCATTGATCCAGTACTCTCGCGTGTCGTTCTTTGAATTAAACTATTACTAATACGTGTACCACGATTTTTGATCTGACGACCACTATTGTTATTGTTGTTGTTAGAATTTGGACGATTTTGATGATTATTGTAATGGTGGTTGTGGTGTTGATGATGATGGTGATGATGACGATGGTGGGAGTGGCGAAAACGTTTATGTTCCATCAACAGCAGAGATTTGTGTTTCGGCGAAAGCAAATGTGAGATATTAGTGGAATAGGCGAGAGGATGAATGGCATGAGTGGAGAGATTTGGCACAGAACCAGTTAAGGTAAGCCGTCGTAGTTGCGGTGAAAAGCGAGCAGATGCACTACAGCGGGAAATTTAAGGAGAAGGAGAGAATAAGTATGAAAAGATGTTTAGATAGATATATATATATATATATATATATTCATATATATTATATATATTATATATTATATATTATATATTATATATATTATATATTATATATTATATATTATATATTATATATTATATATTTTTATATATATATGTATATATTTATATATATATATATATATATTTATATATAGATTATAGAGAGGTGAATATATAGATGTCGCAGAAAAGTATATTATTTACAAGTTTTAAAGGAGTTGAAAGTATTAAGTATTATTTTATACTAGACTAGACTAAATACCTGAGAGACTTAGAAAACTTGACAAGTTCTGCAGTTAAGGCTTCACGATCGAGAGGTGCCGGTGTTGATTGTGGAATTTCCGTGGCGGGTGATGAACGAAACACTCCAAAATGCTGATCCCAGCGTGTAGCTTGCAATTGTACTCCTAAATATATTATAACTCTAATGTATGTAAAGTTTATATATTACTTATCAACACTTAACCTGCTGCTCGTCGTTGTGAAGCGGCACTGCTCTGATTACTGCGCACAGTTGTCTTACTATTGCCTACAGGCCTTAAACGAGCTGGTACCACTTTGGCTGCTGAATCTCTGGCTTCGAAAGTCATAACACATGATGCAACAACAATAAAACCACCGAAACCCATAACAATCGGTCCGACGTATGAAAAATTATTAAGATGAAAACCTTTAAGATCATTTTTCACACGCACCGTAGCATTACCACGTAACTCTGAGCCCATTGATAAATAATCGGCGTAATAACCTGCATCGAAGAGAGAAACAAAAAATTCAATGTAAACATAGCTTTGCTTTTTTTGCTAAGCTATTTAATTAAATTTTCTCTACCTATAGTAGCCATGCCGGCGCCCAATAGCAATAGTGTTAAACCTAGAACCAAAGCACGACAAGCATGCCATAGACATTTTGAAGACATTTTGCCGCGTACAACTTGTACATTCCATGTTGCTCCTGATGCTGGATGAGCTCGACGTAAATTTCCTAATGAATGTTTTCGACGTGTCGTTCCACCACCGCCCATTCGTCTTGAAGGCATTTCATCGATTTTTTTCTTTTAATTTATTGGTTGTGGTTGTATTTTATATGTTTATATTTCGGAGCGTCGAGTGCTTTAGTTGGTAAAAATGAGAAAAAGGCTTACACATTAAAGTACTTTTCCATACATAGATTAACGCAGTGCATTAGCATAAGCAATATGAGAATGATGGCCTACTCGAGATATTTATGAGAGAGAGTTAAAGCCAAAAAGAAACTTTTTCAATAGTATGTGCTTACGCTAAACCATATAAATGTCTCAATTGTATGCACAAGTTGGAAATAAACAAAAAAAAAAAAAATAAAAATTAATCCATAAATCATCAAACTGTCATAATAAGTGCGACGAGCAATAAGGAAAAAGATTTAAATTTAAAACCATTAATATACCAGGTGACCTGAAAAGTTCGTAGGCTAACATAGAAAAATTCTTTTTTTGATAGAATTATTCAACATAGTTGCCTTTGAGGGCGATACAACGTTTATAGCGGTCATACAATTTTTCGATACCATTTTTATAGTACGATTTGCCTTTCGCCTCAAAATAGGCTTCAGTTCACATACAGTTCACTCGGCTGACTGTCGACTGGACTTCGGTGTGAAATGATGGAGCCATTATCACATATCGACGCAAAAATTTGGGTTTATTACGATTCAAGAGCTTCAAACCCTGCTTAGAATCATTAATTCGTTGTTGTTTTTGGTCAATTGTGAGCACGGCTGTCACATTTATACACGTGTCGTTTGAAGGTTAAGGCTAACTAGAAATCATATGGATTTAATACAAGTAGCGTCTTTTATGTGTCAGCCTACGCACTTTTCAGCCCACCTGTTATCTGTAGTAGATTCGACAGATTTTCAAATAATTTGAACTCAGTAAAAAAGTAAAAAAAAAGACAATTTTCCAACAAAGTTTGAAAATGTACGTAAAATAAATCTAATCACATTTTCGACGTAAATACACCTACGAATAAAGAGACATTTTTAAATTTATATTATAACTCCTCCTCAAAGAGAATATATTGTAACTGAAGAAGATTTCATTTCAAATTTCTAGGCATCGTAAACATTAGCTTTTTAATCATTTCTTTATGATAAAAATATTAATAATGTATTCAATAATTAGCATTACTTGGTCACATCGTAACATGTGCTGAGGAAGATCATGTACAGGGCTGTCCGATTTGGGAAGAAAACATTCAGAAAACTTTTTGCATTTTTGTATTACTTATGACTTTTTTTTTTTTGCATTCATTGTCGTATTACTGGGTGAATTCCATTAAATCGTATTTTTCTATTCTGCAAAATCTATTAATAAATTTTTCTTTAGAGAAAGATTTATTTATATATTTTCTCTCAAATATTCTAAGTAAGGAGGGAAATATAGAATATTAATGAGAACCTGTAGTCTTTATTTTAAACTATTTATCGATCCGGTTGATTAATAATTTACAGTCCGTACTCTGCTATGCTACTCTGGCAGTGGTAGCAAAGCCGGAAGAATTTCTCTGAAGCATCCCTTGATGACGACGAGGAAGATAAAATGCATGCATTAGTTCGGTCTAAAGATGAGAGCGGTTAGCTAACCTAGTCTTAGTCATGATATATGCTGATGACAGATATCTTTCAATAATAAATCACAAACTCTTACAACTGAAAGCTATAATTTTTTTTTTAGCTAAAAATTAATTAAAGAATTTTTTTTTTTTTTTATTCAATTTTCTTGCTTAACTTACTATCGGTTGCGACATAATGTGCATAAAACCATTTGAGATGCACTTAATGAAATTGTGAAACCATTATAGTCATAAAGGTTTCATTTATTATTGTTTTGATTCCATGTGTTTTCCAAATATTTTCACCTTGACATGTTCAAGTTAAAAACATGAAATTGAGACCAAAAAAGGCAAGGCATACTATTGCAAAATATTGAAAAAAATAAAAATGAAAATGAATATAAGTATAATGGTTTCAAAAAAAAAAAAAAAAGTTGATATTAATAACGTTTCAATGCACATCTTTGAATATTTTTAGAAGCAAAACTCTTTCATAAGGGAAATAAGAGTTTTCCGTTGAAAGAATTTCCTTTAGAGAATTAACAATTCAGAAATAAAAACTTTTTTTTTTATATTTTCTGTCAACCAACAACACTAATTTCACCAGCATTGATAAAGTTTTACTTTCAGAAAAGAATTTTCTGCGTCTGGCAGAATCATGAATATAACATCTCTACTGTAAGATACGCTTTTATATCGTATTCTTTTGAGTAAAATTAAATATTAAAGAAAGAAATTAAAAAGAAAAAAAAAGAAAAACCAAAAAAGAATTGACTTAAAAAAGTTCAGTTTACGCAATAATTTTTCTTAACTATTTAAGATACTTTCTTCTGAAATTTAAGACTGTATAAGTAACCATATGGCTAATTGAATGATGCTCTCTTCTAGCTTGAATTAAAAAAATGATGCAAAGATGAGTATTTTCACAGTCAAAGTCAATTAGAAAAGTTTTAAGTATAAAAATTTTATAACATAATATCTATATATGACATGTAAGTTATATATGCCAAGAGAGTTTTGGATAATCATCATCTCTGTTGTCTCAGTATAGGTAATCGAAGTACTTTGGAAGAAGTCTTTTTCATTTTCTGATCTACCCGCCACATTTCATAGCAAGGTTCGCTTTAATTTAAGTATAGAATTTACGGTTCGAATATTAAGAAGCGATAGTCCAACAAACTCGACGACCGTTATGTAACGTTATGTAAATTATTCATGACTCTTGTGAAACCTGGTCTTGAGTATATAAGATTATCCATTTTATGATCCGGATTTAGCTACCTTGTTTTAGCATTATATGTAAAGCAGAAATATTACCCGAAGCATCTTGCGTTTAAGTTAATGCTTGCCATTTTATAATATCAATTGCTTAATATCCATTGAATGTATTCAAATAACAGAAACTTATTGCAAATATGCTAATTCTGTATTAGATACGTTTCGTGTATTTCGAGCAGATTATGGTCAACATAAGCGTTTATTTGGACACATTATAGGTAAAACTGTGAGGAAGTATGAAGAAACTGTATCTGTAACAGATTTTTTTAAGGTTCATAGATCATCGAAACGCACGCTCGACCAAAAATATTGATGCTGTTAATGAAACTGTCGAAGAAGATTCTATTATACGACGCTCACAGCTTTTGGACTTTTCATACGGTAGAAAACGGCTCAAACAACACGATTTGAATGACAGCTTTTCGCATCGACTTTTTTCGTTTGATTGATACATTAACAAGCAAAATTATCGTATCTGTGGCAGTGAGAAAAAGCCACAAGTAACTGTGCATTCCTAAAAAGTTATTGTATGGTGCCCGTACATTTTTGAAAATGTTGAGGAGGTGACTTAAATCGTCTGATCACTACATGATTACTAATTTTTCTTGGCTTGAAATTGAAGATATGTATTGAAGATATGTGATTTCAATCAGAACAATAGTACAAGCCACACATCACGCTTCATATTGGCATGATTATGCGAGATATTTCGCGTACATGTTGGAGACGTCAATTGATCACCAAGATCCAATGGTTTTTCAGCTCTGAGTTTTTTGTTTTTATGGAGTTAAGCAAACGATCAAATTTATGCAAACAATTCTCAAAATCCTACAAGCAGATGCTGACATTGTTTTCAATTTTAACGTCTAATTTTTTTATTGTGTCATTTCATTTCAAACGTACGTCTTGCACAAAAGCTGAAATAATATTTTAGCGAAAAGCAGCCTTATTAACTTATCGACCAATAAGCTCCTGGGCAAAATAAAAAAAAAAAAATATTTTCGCAAAATTCAATTTCGTTTATTAATAAAATCTCCTTTAAGGCGATACAATCAATCCGATTTTTTTGTAACATTTCATTGGCTTTCTTTATAGAACGACTAGCGAAGACTTTCAAAGTACGGTTGAGTTTTCGCAATGATCACCAGTCCATTTAATTTAAATCATTTCCCCTTTTTTCTTGTTTCTTTTGTTTATGTTTTTTTCCAGTTTCATCTTTCATCGAACCATCGCTATTTCTTGCTCTTCCTTTTTTAAGACAGTCGATGAATATTGATGCTGGAAATATATAATAATGTATGCTTATACTGGCCGACTATTGTGTTTTCGATCGCTTCGCTCGACTTTCACCAGATTCCTATCACTTAGCGAACTTTCGATTGGATTGAGAAATCTAATATGAGATCTATGTTTCGTTCAATGTTACGTGTGTTATGAAAAAAAAAAATTCTTTTTATGGTAATTAAACACCTCCAAACAGTCATACGAATTAGTAGCGCAATGATCTTATTTTTTCAAGGTGAGTAAATGAGGTCTTCACTTGGAAAACAGATTTATGATAGTCCAAATTCTAATGCAAAATAGTGAATACACTGCTCTTTGGTATCTTTAGTATATCAGCTATGTCTTACACCTTCATTTTACGATTATTGAGAATAATTTTCAAAACTGTTTTTATGTTTTCTAATGTGAACATTTTTTTTGGACGTTCATTGTGTTTAGCACACGTCATTGTTCAAAATCAGCAAGCTATCGTCAAATTGTCGTTTCGACGACAAGGTTTTGCAATTACACTTTTTTCGTCACTACTAAGCTCGCACGTTATTTTTTCTCATCAAAAATCAATATTTAATAAAAACATACGAATATGCTTTAAAAATACCATTAGTAAAATCACTGTGATTCGTAAACAAATGAGCAAAGTGGTACTTTGTGTGGCTGGCACTTTCTAAAAATATTGAAATAATGGATTGTTTGTTAGAGAAAATATTTATGTATCAATCCTGGAACTTAGTAACCGAGATATTAAAGTAGTAAAGTTTTGTTTAGAAATATCTGCATAGGAATAAAGAGTATTCAAATCCTCTTCGATTAATTAAAACTGGAAACATACCAATATTCTCAACGATCTGCCTATTGTTTCAACGATAGTTGCAACAAACTTTTAGTCTGATTAACTTTTTATGTTTGAGAGTTCGAAAAACAGATGAAAGATGAGCGAACAGACATTATAAAGTTTCACTTGCAATATGTTTTATGGTATCGAAACGAATGATCGAATAAAAATAAGAAAATCATCATGGGTTTATCGAGTGGTATCGGGCATCTAAAAATATTTTGTCATTATTGTTACTTTGCATTGATTTCATTAAAAAAACATTTTTATTTTTTCTTATGACAGGTTATATTGTGTGCTTCTAGTGAAATCGCGTTTGCGATAATTTGACTTATAAACCGAAAATTTAAAATTATTCATTAGCATTATTTATATTGAATATTATATAAGAGCATCCCACGATACGTTCATTTGATAGTTTTTGTAATTGAAAATGTTTTCTGTAATTCATTTAGAGAAAGAATTCTTTTAAAAAATTATTATTATGATTATTATATATGTATATATATTTCGAAAAAAGTCAAAGAATAAATCATATACGTTGTGATTTACATAAAGTAAATCGTCATGGTTTGTTATAATACAGATAAGATTAAAAGACTGTTGGATGATTTTTCCCACAAGTTTTCGTTGCTGGCATAAGGGAAAATAGCATAAGTTTTTATTAAGAATTTAATTTCTTCATCTAATAGAACCCAAGTTATGTATAATGAATCTTTAAAAACTTTACATATTCATAGTTAGGATAAGTCTGTAATTCGGTTTAGTAAAATGTGTCACTTGCTTTTGCTTCTAATAAGGTCTCTAGCGGGTTACTTAAAAGCCGTTTTCTTTTGGTTATTGAAATTTATAATCTTTTAATTATAGTTAACATAATAATTAGTCTACTAATATAAGGTTCTTTCCATTTTAATTTCAATAATTTATTGTGGTTTCTGATGATTTGCTCAAATTTTTATTGCATTTTTTATTATCTCAAGAAAATGAAGATGGTAGTAGTATTTATCGATTCAGAATATGTATTAAGAATATTATATAATATGTAAACTTTTTGATATCTGTTTCTCTAAACTAAATTTCTTATCTAATTCATGTAATAATATCGAAGGTAATGAATATTTTATGATGGTGAATTAAAAAAGAAAAGCAAAAAACGAGCAAAACCATTATAGTCGTATAAGGTCGATCATTAAATACTCTACATTAATTTACCTAATACAATATTTTTCTTGTAAAGAAATACAACAAATCATATATTGTTTCTCTCAACATTTAGACCTAAATGATCCAAATTTGGTGCAGTTAAGTTTTAAGTCAATTTACTGTTATGGTCCAGTTTTCATCATGAAATATTATAAATCAAATCTTTTTGTCATATTCAAAATAGGATTTCAAAAAATAGATCTACGTGGTCCAAATTTATTTTTATATCATATTATTTTTAGGGACTCGTTTGCATTATGAAATATTAAAAATTTAGATCTTTTTAGCATATAAAGGCTTATTTTTCGACACGAACGATAGTTCAGAGAATGATTCACATTTGATTCATTTATTTCACGTTTTTTTTTTTTTTATATTCCAAAATACTAGTTTCTACCTAATTTTTATCGAGAAAGACCTTTTTTTCATATAAACACATTTTTCAAATGGAACGTTATATGGAAATTGGTCGCAAAAATGGCACAATCGAATTAATTTTCAATAGTATTTGTCGTTGAGCTAAAAGGCATTAGAATACCAAATTACTTCATTTTATCTCAAAAATTCCATCCTCTGTGGTAAACACAAAATTTCATGGACAGACAACAGATAGACAGATGGACAGATGGGCTTAATTCGATACTGAATCGATTTGTATAATAAAAGGTGTCTCTGTCTTAAACCCTTCTAAATGTTTTATAGTTCCTCATAAAATTTAACGCTCTCTTTACCACAAATGGTGTAGGTATAATAAATGAAATCATGAAAAACACAAAATATACATTTTTAAAATAGATTTATATATATGTATTTGTATATGAAAATGAATGAATATATATGTGTTTAAACAAAGATATGCTGGTAAATGTCTATGGCAACGTTCATATCAGAATATTATCATCAAGCGAACTGTTACATAAAAGCGTTTAATTTTATACATATTTATATATATTATATATAGGTGGGTATTTATATGAATGTATATATGTGTATGTGTATGTATATGTATATGGGTATATATATATATATATGTGTGTGTGTATATATATATATATAAAACGTATATTCATATAACTGCCTACACAATCCACCTGTTGTATTTTAGGGTAGCACTTTAAAATCATCAATAACGACCAGCAACAGTTTTTCTATGTCTGTATGTATTCTTTAAGGCTTGCAAAACTGCACATGCTGAAGAAAGAGATTATGAAATGTAAATACAATGAAAGCGACAAAAGCATGAAATGCTGCTATAGAATATTTGCACATAAGTTCATACATAGATCTGTATGTATATTTAGGTAAAGTAGGGACTATGGGTATGAGTACATACATTATATACATGTATAGTTATATATATATATAAATCAAAGTATAAGTGACTATGAATTTGTGCACATAACGAAACGTAACTGTAATTGAGCAGAGGTTTAAAGAGCTTTACAACAGAGATGGGAGACACGAGCAATATATACCGAATGATTATCACAATCAACTTTGACGTTTTAATGATAGTTAACGCATATTTTCATGAAACACAAAAGAGAGAAAAATAAGGCCATATTAACATTATGAAAGTTTCTAACATTATTAGCCATTAGAATTATTTACTTACATATATAAATCTATTTAGATGGACAGATTTTTACTAGACCGCTTCATCTTCATTCTAATATAAAAAACGCAGCGATTCCACTACAATGTAGGATCTTTTAAGGTTTTTTTTTTTTTTTACTTTTTCAAATTAGTTGAAAAATTCATTCTTAGATATTTGCATATTTAAACCGAGTTTTCTTTCAATAAACAGTTCATATCTAAATGTAGCCTTGTGTAACTGTTGCGTCTCATTACACATTTTTCATTTAGTTTATCTTAAAAGCAAAGTCTATTGTTTAACTATTCAATAAAATGAAGTACATATTTTCACTTACTTACAGGCCGATAAATATGTATATACACACACGCACACTTATTCACATACACAATTTTTCTATATACATATATGCGTGTATAAAAACAATGAAAATTTCGTGTACTTGTTAACTTAACGTAATGTACTATTTGGCTTCGTTTTTGAATAGCTTAACAAAATATTTTTTTTTGTTATTTTTCTTTTTATTTTCAATTCATGTATGCATGGAGAGAGATATATAAAAAAGAATGTACACCTTTGTTGGCATATTTCTATTTTAAATACACTTGAGAGAACACATTTATGTACATACAGCGGATTTTATTATGCGTTTACTTTTGTTTTAATATAAATCATTTTCCAATTATTAAACAAAAAAAAAAAAAAATTAAAGTTTTTTTTATCACCAATAGACACTAGATTTTTTTTAACAGACATGTACGTTCTGTGTTACAACATAAGTATTTCAAATTATTTTTAACTGATTTTTACTGATGATAACGAAAGTAAATAAATAAAACGTAAGCATCTACTGTTCACCGTCAAATATGACCTTTTGCTACTACCTTAATTGAAAATCTGATATCTTATTAACATTGGAACATTTAACTCACAGCATCCTTTTGCAGAGTAGAATGTATTCCTCCTCTTTATTTGTTTATTTAATGCTTGTTAAAAACTCTTTAATGTTAAATTAAAAGAATCTCTTATCAAAAAATGTTATTATTATCATTAACAATAACATTCTTCAGTATATATAATAAAAAGGTTATGTTCCTCGGAAAGTCCGCTAGATTTCTTTTAAATCAATCGGATAATATGAGTTTTATAGGATATGACGAAAGATTATTATATTTAGGATAAGGAAACAATTTTAATTTTACATATATTTATAGGAAAACGTATTTTTAAAATATTCAAAAATAAGTAAAAGAAGTACTTTTAAAAAAACCACAATGGTTTGTGTCTCAAATAACATAACACATATGAGGATATGTATCTATACATATCCTAATTTAGATAATTTCTTTTATAATACAAAAGCTTCTATATATTATATAAAAGACTGGATCTAAATTAGTATATGGATATGTGTTTACATAAAATTATTTGAATACTTTCGTTGGCAACTTGCAGAAATACCGAAGAAGTGCACATAAGTCATATAGAGTTTACCTGTTCTGCAACAACTTAGATTTTGATTTTTATCAGTAATTCATTGTTATTTGTTCAAATTCTTCCGGTCATAGATATTTGAATATAAATTTGAAACATGGCCGTCATCTACTTACACATATATTCCGTATATTGACGAAGACATATATCGCAAAGGACATCTAAAGAACGCGTACTCTAAGATGTTCTTGCAATTAACTTGATAGCTCTTATAAATATTGACTGCAATTTTGGAAAAAAAAAGAACTGATGAGATTAGATTAATTAAAAATTCTGTCCCAACAAACTACCTAAAAGAAGAAGATTTGTATCCTTTGAAGTTTTAATTAAGGTGGCGCCTCAAAGAACGCGTTTTCAATATTATTAGTTCCTAAATTTAGCTCTATAACAATAGAATCCACATATGAAGAAGAATTCACTATTGGATGATAAGAAATTCGTTGTCATAAACAAAATCACAGAAACTCTATACAAATTCTAACATTTTTTCATGTTTATCATATTTGCAACAATGTCTTTGCTAAGCTTGTGGTGTGAAGCAAAAATATTATATACATAAAAATTTGATACATTATAATGTTGAACATTTCGCTATCAACATTCCAGCAACAAAAGTATTTGTAAACACAAAACGCATCCATTTAGCTTCTAATCTTATAGTTGCGGGAATGTTGCTAGCGAAATCTTTCGTTTTATATATAATGTTTTTGTGTTCAGTGTGAAAGAACCAGCAATTTCTTCTTAAATAGAAACGAACGTTATCTTCGTTCTATAAATAATTATTTTTTTTAATATAACCCCACTAAAGATTATAACTCTCTAAAAGTGCTTTTTACAGTAAAGCTTCTTAAAGCTTTCGTATGTTGTTTTCTTAATGTTAGAATATTAACATAGACAACAGAAACTTTAAACATAATAAACAGATGGTGCACTTCTGTACGATACATTTGATGAGTGGAGATCAAGCCTTAAAACCTAAATAAACCAAAAGTGTGAGAGCAAGAGAGTGTAAAACTGCAGCGAGCACGGTTACGGCATGAATAAGTCAGCCACTGAGAGATTTCTTCGTCGGCGAAATGGCAGATTCCATTTATAGAAATTGTTGGGAGACCAAAGGTTCAAAAACGGCCTTAGGTAGTAACGATGAAAAAAAACAAAAGGAGTTATAGGGAATTTTATAATACGATTAACGATTTGATTAATTATATTGTTACATATAATACTATATAATACTATAGGTAAAGATTCTTCTTGTGAACAAATTTGCAACGTAGCAAATAGCGTGTTGCCCCTATTGATACGCGATTTCAACGTACGATATCCAACTGAAACAAATATAGAATTTGTTGTAAGTTCCTTAATGAGACCCTTTTCAAAACTGGAAAAATATTTTCTCTAGAATCTAATGACGACAGTATACGAGAAGTTAGTGACACGTGTTTACCATTTGCTTATGAAAGATATTGAAGTGAACATAACGTATACTGTTGTGCACAAGAAAGCATAATATTTCGCATAAACGTAGCGAAGCTTATGTATGAGGTGGAAAATGTGGATATGTATTAATATCTTTTTGATCAAGATTGTCGTGCTAAACTAAATATTTCACAGATTTATTCGACGAAAATCTTTAATTTTCTGGAGATAACACATATAGCAGCAATAAGTTTTTTGTCTGTAACTAGAATGTAATCTGTGCATGGAAAACAAGATCGATTTAGTCATGCCGGTTTATTTGTCATTGCATTTACGATTACGATTTCCAAATCTCGTCTAAGAGCAGCTTTGGCTCCGTTTTTTTTTCGACGCCTGTTATTTGATTAAGTTTTCAAATTAACTAAGCGTGTTTGCTGACAGGTCCATTATTAGTAAAAACTATTTGCTTGCTATTTAATTACTGGCTGTTCTAAATATTGAAAATCTCGAAAATCTCAATCGCCAAAACATAGATAAGAAGAAAGTTTTTAATTACAATTACGAAGAACGATGTCCAACTTATACGCACAATTAATGATCGATTTCAACATCAAAACTCTTCACATTATTGAAACACATAACCGTTGTAATGCAAAATTCTCTTTTTCCCTTCTATATTAAATTTTAAGATAAAAACGATAAGTACGTTATAATATAATAATAAATTAAGCAAAATATGGTTTCAGCCTATAAGAACATAAGCATCGTACGCGCTCAATCTACATATATTTTGCAATAAAAAAAATCTTCATCTGGACATAAAATGTTTCATATAAAAACGTTCAACGCATATTAAGCAAATGTACACAAGTACAAGTACGACTATCGTACTAAACATTCACGCATAAGTTTTGTTCAATGCATTGTACTGTCGCAATATTCAAGTATCCATATCTTTCTCTTGCCTGGTTTTTACACATGCATGTCACAAAAAATTAGAAATCATGCTCGTTTCAGTTTTTTCGCTCTCTTATGCTCATAGACTTGATTAGTTTACATTGCTTTTTTGATCTCCAGGAGAGAATTTCGTAACAAAATTTTTAATACAAGAATGTGTTTCGCGCGCGTATTATAACATATTAGTTTGGGGAAAAAGAAATCCATTATTTTCCAATTCGAAATGTTAAATAAAGTCCTGAAGTTCATATAAGATTGGATGGATCCATTATTTTCCAATTCGAAATGTTAAATAAAGTCCTGAAGTTCATATAAGATTGGATGGATTTCTTTTTCCCCAAACTAATATAAATAGAGTTAAATAGAGTTTTTGCTTGAAAATAATTTCATCGACAAATGTTATAAACCGCAGAAAAGTTTGCAGAAACACAGCCGAGAGTTTCGTTTATAAACCATATAGACGAAAACTAGTAGAATTGTTGAAAGTTGAGTGCTGTGTAATTAAATATGTTACATTCCTTACACATGTATTTATCACATGTCATGTTACAGATTTTAAAGTTAGAAAAGAGTACTAAGTACTTAAGAGCTAAGATATGCTTGCTCCAAGTGTTTAGCAGTTTAAGGCTGCTTGTTCCTAGTATTTAACAGCTTAACGCCACTTGTCCCAAGTACTTAAAAGCTGAGGTACACATTTCTAAATTTAAATTTAAGGAATGCAACATCACACACAAGTGTATATATCGCATCAGCTAAATATGAGCCTTTCAATTCATTTCAAAACATCCCTAAGGTATTCGATGAAATGATGACATTTTCGTAAGTTTTTCTTTGTTGGTAAAATAACATAACGTGTAGAAAACTAAATTCAGTACAGCCAGTAATTGCCCAATTGGCTTACAAAGTAAAACTTCGAAAAAATTATTCATATCGTTGGATGTGTTAACATAGTTCGCAAATTATATTTTTTATTCATTCCAAACATTCTTGGCGTAATTGTTCCTTGTGTTTCGACTTAATATGAAATGAGGATAACGTTTATAAAAAAAATTGTTACATTTGCTTAAAAACAGTTATGTTTCTCGTTAGTACCTTAGACATCTGTTATATCTGTTATATGTTTTATATGAAAATTGAAATTAAAAATTCCCCATAATGTAAAAATATGTTATTTTATCCAGGTTTACTTAATGCTAAGATTACTACTTGAATGAAAAGAAAGTTAATTAATTAAATCAAATGTAATAAATTAAATTTGACAATAGATTTAATTAATTCACAAATAAGCCAAACAGGTTCACAATCGGAATGCAACTGAAAAAACTTTTATGAAGAAATCATTATCATATGACGAAATCATTTCAAATATTTGCTTAAGGTATTTGCTTAAAGGTTCAAGGAGATTATTAACCCAAATGTGTGGTTTGAATCATTTGCGACTTTACCAAGGTTTATGTGGCTTATAGGGCATTTGTAATTATATTCTTTTTTGCAAAGAAAACATAAAGATGAAAGATAATATCGGATGTGAATTTAGTTTTTAATGAACAATTTTCATTTGCGAATCACTGCTGAAACGAAACGAAGTCGAACCATTTCTGAATAAGTTGATAGTGGGCCACAATAATGTGCCAAAAAGATCGTGGTCCATGGTGGAACATTTCATTAACGTCACGTAATAGATGATTGGAAAATGGTCTTAAACAAATGTACTCTATTGGCATATACTCATTAGTAAACCGTAATGGTTTTTGTGTTTGGTAACGAATGTTAGTTGAGTAATGTATTCACGCGGAATTTTGGACAATTGATGAGCGAGAACACTTTATAGCCTCAATAAACACAGAAATACAAGCTTATTTATCAATCGATTTTATCAATCAATTTGTGCGTTTGACATTAGCATTCTTTGCTGTTCCCAAAGGATTATGTGCTATGTCCTGCTGACGTTTGCTTTATTGCATTAACAAAGCGTTAGGAGGTTGATAGGTTTGATACCAATTGGGTAAGTTATCTTTCAGTAATTTTCGCTTCAAAGTTTCTAAAAATTTTAGCATTCGAGTAATTATTGACGTCTTATGGACAGGAAATCGATTTTTTCTTTAACTGTTAAGTTACGTATTTGAAGACAACGTTTAGTAGAGTGCGACGAAAAATCAAAGATGTCTTAAAGTACTTCAAGAAATTAAAAATACCGTACTTATGACAAAACAAGCATCAACGCGTATAATTAATCATATAAAGGAAAGTGTACTCATTTCTTAGATAAACTTTTTATTCTTAAAGCCGGCGATCCAACATTGTAGAGATTTAAGAAGTTCAGAATGGTTTTAGTAAATTCGATCGTGTTTGCCTAATCATAGAGCTTTAAATGATGATACTTAAGGAAAATAAATGAATACACAGATTAAGCAAAACAAGGAGATTCGAATAATAAACCTCTGGAATGCCCCGCATATGATTACCTGCTGTTTGTTTGTTATATACTGACACAATTATCGGGATAGGTAGAGATAAATTTTCCTCGTATCTGCATCATCTATGTCTTGCTTTGGTATAAACAAGTCCTCTATATCGATAATGTATCACCGACAGATTATTCATTTCCACACCAGAGATAGTGTTTACATGAGATATATAGATTTGTAGTGTACAACGGCAATTAGCGTTGCTTCATCACTAATTGCTTTCAGGACGACATGAAGACTTCCCTTGGTTTTTTTGGTTTTTTGTTTTTTTTTTTATACTGAACCGATAAACACGTAATGATGACACGTATATATATCGAAAGCTGCTTGTTAAATAAAAACATTTGAACTAGGTTTGATAGTAAGAGATTTGACTTAAGTGCGACATAAAAGGAGTCTCAATAAGAATGGACTATTTCATTTAAAAACGAGTGAGTTGTGATATTTCTATTGCATTGTAAAGTGGACGTGTTCGCTTTAAGTATGAAATAAAACATCTGGTAAATTGCCTTCACGGCTCTGATGACGGGCCTCTTTTCATGAAATTTTCGTTGATTTTTTGGCATAGTTGCGAATATAGCTCAGCGATGACGTGTTGGATCTCGACTTTAAGCCTAGAATTTGTTTCCGCTTCATTCGCCCAATATTCGACTTCAAAAAACCCCAAAGAAGAAAATCGCACGGCGTTAGACCGCATGACTGCTTCATATGCGGTATAGCAGATGATGCAGTTTTACTGAAACCACATGTTGTCCAGACTTCAGTTGAGAAGGCGAGATGGACTCCGTTATTATGTTCCTTTAACGAATGCCGTTCAAAGTCACTGCAATTTCGACTTTATTTTCTAAAGGGTAAGGCCCACCACGACGCCTGGCTAAAATTCGCAGTAGACCGTCGTTCGTTGCGAATGCATTCATTATATTTTGGATCGCGTGAAGATTTTCTAAACCTTAAATTCCACAGTTTTGTGATACAATAGTAAACAGCACTTTTTAATGTAAGCTGTCGACCTCGATTCCGTCTGGAACCATGCGAAATTTACATTTGCTTAAAGTGACTTCTTGGGCAAGGACCGATATTGAATAAACTGATGAAAACTTTAGAAAATACAAAATATTATATACGTGAAATAATATTTTTTTTTTACAATAAAATATTTGTTATATAATGGGAAAATAGAAAAAATTGAAAAATTGGGGGAAAACATTAAGTTAAAAAGTTTGCAACACCCAGAGAGAAATTTCAGAAAGTATATGTTTTCTTGACCAATGTCAAATTCTGAATCAATTTAAGCATGTCCGTCTGTCCATCAAAAATTAATGTATACGCTTCCAGTTCGGTGAAAGCGTTACAAGCTCTTTCAGATAGGTAGGTCAATTTGGTTAAAAGACACGTCCATAGTGAGCCAAGTACTGAGAACTTCTCTTACATTCTGCATCTTTTGCTCGTTGCTCATAAACCATAACAGATAGACGATAAAAATTCCCACCTGCATCGTCTTATGAAAATCAGTCACACCTATTTAAATTTATTTATCTTTTTTAAAAATTTTTTTTTATGATATATTTTTTATTATAAAATATTTTTAACATATAATAGAATAATAGAAAATTGATTAATTTATGGGAAATATCAGGTTTGTAAATAAGTTCTCTGCCTATTTTTTGATAAAATTCAAATTTTGTTTAAAACATGCAAAAAAAAAAGATAAATAGAATATTCATCATCACTAATCTATGGTCTTTTGCCGGTTATTAGGTTATGTTCTCGCAGTACAAACTTGTTGGTTTCGAGACGAACTAGTTATCGCACCATTTTTGCATATCTTCAATTAACTTTTGTAAATCGTAAATCTGCTAAATATTATTGCAACGATCTGAGCAAGTGGCAATCAGAAGGAGCTAGGTATGGTAGCGAACAATAACGCTGTTGACACGTCCAAATATATATTTATGAAAATAACATGAATTTATTGTTTTTCAATATATTTAAAAAAAAAAAAAATTTTTACAAAAATTGTTTCTACAGATATAAATAAATTATTTTAGAAAAATAAAAGTTTTTCTGGCATTTATAAAGAGATTAGATTTAGTTTTTTTTTTTGTTGACGGGAAGTTGGACGGGGCTGGTGGGAGAAGAGGTTGAGGTAAAATACACTAACACGGATATTATTTATTTTTGATAATAATTGTTGGTACTTTTTGTTTTTTCGTTTTTTTTTTGTTTGATAAAATTGAATAAAAATCTCCACAAAGGGATTAATGTAAAATAAAATCCTTTTTCCCCTTAAAAAAGTTCTGTGGTGTATTTATACTTCTCCAGTGATAAGAGAGTATATTTAAAAAAAAAAATAACAAAAAAAGAGGAGAATATGATAAAATCAACTTCAACACGTGTTGAAAAGCTAATATTACCCCAACGAAGGGGTGTATACGAACAAATACATCGCTCTTTCAGACAAATCAACATGAAGTTAAAGGCATCAATGAAAAGCTGAGCTGAAGGCTTGCTTCTAAGTGTGAAATATGGAAAATTTTCATAATAAGAGTTCCTGAAACACTAGTCACAAACGAAGGCTATCAATGAATTGACGTTCTAGCGGGTTCAGAATACATGAAAAAAGACAAATAAAAAACACAGAATTAAAATAAATAAATAAATAAATAAAAACAAAACCATTTAAGTAAATAAACAAATTCTACAAATAAAGTGAACAAAGTTGAAATAAATGAATAAATAAAAATAAGAATACCGTAAATAAATAAATATCAAATTTGAAAGGCAAAAAAGAAAGTAAATAAATAAAATTAATGGAAAGGAAAACAAAAAAAAAAGAACAGAAATAAATAAATAAAACTAAGGGAAAGGAAAAAAAAAATAAATAAATAAAACCAAGGGAAAGGAAAAAAACAGAAAATAAATAAATAAAATTAACAGAAAGGAAAAAAAGAAAATAAATAATTAAAATGAACGCAAAAGAAAAAAAAAAAAGAAAATAAATAAAATTGACGGAAAGGAAAAAAAGAAAGCGAATAATTAAAGGGAAACAATAAATTTACTAAAATAATTATTAAAAGCAATTTAAATAAATCTTCTTGAGGAAAATGTATCAACTTCGCAACTAAGTCATTAAAACAAATACCAGAAATCGTTAATAAGAAATTCTGAATTTCTAAGTTTTTGATGCAATGAACGGATAAAAATAAAAATAAAGGATATATAAGAACATTTGGAACAATTGTCAAAAGGATAAAAAATATTTTTGAAATTGAAAAAACAAAATTTTTTTTCAAGATTAAAAAAAAATTTACTTCATTTAATTTATTTTTTTTTTTTTTAAGTCTTTAAAAGAACATATCTTTGTGCTCTTCCTAAATGTGTCGGCTCCTCAGAATTTTCTAAAAGCAATGTCAGCATATGTATGTTAAGTGCTATAAAAAAAGAAAGTAAACGCATACATGGTATTTACATATAACAAAGAATTATAAAAGAATAGAAAAAAGAAATGAAAATATAAAATTTTTTGCAACAAACACACTCACACTATACTTATGAAAAATTGAATTTTTAAATGTTCTTTCATTTTTTTGCATTTAAAGTAAAGTGAAGTGAATGCTATGTTTTTAGAAATAAATAATTAATGTATTTGCACAAATATGTATAAAGAACAAATAAAAAATAATCAATTAAAATTAAAAACAATCAGCAGCTATAGCATATTTACACACATATTTCACACAAGTAATACAACTACGGGAAACCGTAAAGAGCACATGAACAAGACAAATTTTAACTGAAGTGTAACGATTTGTAAAGAAAACTTATCAACGAAAACAGATTAACAGATTAACTGCTAATAAAATAATAATATAATAGAAAAAAAATATATATTAAAAATGTTAAAAACAAAATCATTGAAAGAGATTTCCTTTTTTTATACTCATTATACTAAGAATCATTATTAACCGTATCGTAAATGAAGCCGAAAAATATGCTGTGAATTTTCGCATAATAAAGTAAAAAAACAAAGGAAACAAAAACAAACACACAGTATATGTATTAAAACAAAATTATTAAAATTTATTGTCATATAAGAATATAAATGTTTGTTTTTCGAAAAAGATGTGTTTACCAATAATATACAAATGCATAAATATATATATAAATATATAGAGTGCTGTGTGTTGTCTTGGTAATAAAAACTAAATAAATAGATTTTGCCACTTGATATATGAAGAGTTTTTATAAAATAACTGAATGAATATGCAAATGAATCTTCCAGCGAACAAATGTCTGTTTTTAACATAACGGTATACGTCTCCACATGAAAGATTTCGTAAATATATGTCAGCAATAGAAACGTTTCAAGAACTTTATGAGACATTTTTTTTTTCTTTACTTGGTTTTATTTTCTTTTTCTTTTCTTTTTTTTTTTTACTTAATTTTAAAAAATTTTATCTTAAGAAACATTTAATATCTGATATACGATGAAAATGTTGAAAACTCTCCTTGAACATTGTTCTAAATATGCAAACCAGCTTCAAAATGTGGTTTAAGTTTAAAAATGTCGTACACACAATTATAACAGATACGTTACATTTATTATTCTTAACAATACTCTTGGGTTATCCATTCAATGTCAACGTCTGTAATATACAAGCCATGGACTATTATTCTTCAACGTCCTACGTAACAGCGGCACCGGCAGCAGCTTTAAAAATAATTGCAACAAGCTTTAAAGCAACGACGTCTATAACATCGCCACATCTAGTAAAAGGAGCAGTAGCGTCCGCAGCAGCAGTAAATAATGCTGATGATCTATTTTTACTACGTACACAGCATGATTTTTTAAAAGAAACAAAAACAACAACAAATTTAACTACACATCATTTGCCTAACGATAATGGTAAGTAAATATATTATCTATGTATTATGTATTAATGTTAAAAAGATTTAAAAAAGAAATTTGTTCGCTGTTCCTTTAAGTAGAACAGGTCACGCATAAACTCAGCAAACAAGAATTTCTTCTTTAGTTTTATAAACTTGAAAATATTTCAGAGATACATTTTTAAATTTAAACATATAATTCGTTTTTATTCCGTTTTATTTAAAATATTTCATTATCTTATGCCGTAACAGGATAACTTTGTGTGGCGTATAATTGGTAAACTGTGTTATTATTCTTAACGTTTTTGAGGATTTTCATAATTTCATAATTCATTTAATTATATCCAGCCATTGGATTCTTGGTTTCTTTTTTATATCAAACAAAATTTTAACCTGACGTTTATATTAAAGACTAATGCTTTTCTTATACAATAAAGAAAAAAAAATCAAATTTGCCTTAGGTAAGCAAATTTCAGACTTGAAATTCGTGTTATTATCGGTTTCGGTGTCTTTTTTTATCCGATATTTAGATTTCAATTAATGGCTCTTGTGTTACATTATTCATTTGAAATCCTGATTATAGACTTAGACATTATTTATAAGCAAAAGTGGAGAATTGAAGTCTAAATTAGAAATTTATTTTTTCACCTAAATCGTATCCCCTGGGGGGCCACTCAGATTTTATTCAATGTTTTTGGAAAATGAATTCAATAGACTATTTCTTGTTTCTTTTCTTTTTTTTTTTCCTTTCCTTTACTGTGCTTTTTAAATCAAAGACATTTTCAAGAGTTTTAGTATCACTTATGATATTGTAAACAAATCTAGTACATACCGTGTTAAATCTCAGATATCTTGGTCTATTGAGGATAGGTATACATACAACTGTTAAACACAGAGGCTTGCTTTGTCTTGATAACGCATGTTTGCAATAATAACATGGAGAAATATCTTCAGTAATGTATTTAAAATTAATTTTTTTTTTTTTTTTGGCATTATAATTTTAAATTTAATCTACAATTTATCCGAAAGATAATAAATAGAAATGTTATGAAAAAGTCAGGGAACAAAAATAAGTGTAATAAAGAATTTATAAAATTCTAGTTGTTTACATTCGTTATGCTATGAACAATTCTTGGAATTGATAATTTTACATTTTGATGATGATTATGAAAATATTTTCATGCATGTGCTTGAGGTTATATAGAAGAAAAAAAAAAAAAAAAGACGCAAACAAATATTGCTTTAATTTCGAATCGGAAAAAATGCCTAAAAAATTGCTAAATAGTTCACTCTGATTTCGTGATCTTATATATCGAAGACAATTCATTTAACATTCATTTATAGCTGGTGCATAAAGAATTTTTAAAGAATTCTAAGTCTACGCTTAAGGAGCTTTCAAACCTTCTAGATTTATTACATATTAATTTAAGACAATATTTTATGGTTCTGTTTGTTCAATCTAATAAATTAGTAGATGATTTATGTCAATCTAGAGACGTTAAAGTATTTGGTTGAATTGTGAGTTGTGTTTTGTTTATATGACGGTGTGAGGAGAGAGAGAGAGAGAGGAATGGGGTCAGGTACAATAAAATATTTCGGAAAAATGAAAAAAAAAAAAAATGAAAAAAAAAATGAAAAATGAAAAATGTTCATAGCAATTTATGTAATAGAATTGTATCTCGATTAAAACCAAGCAAAAAATGTTTAATATAAAAACCAGCCTCGTTTATTGAAGCCCTTATCATGTTTATTTATATTTATGCTTTATAAGAAAAACATTTTAATATATTTTTTTTTTCTTTTCAAAATATAACAAAATAATCCGTTTTTACTTGGCCCATAAAAAGTTTTGTGTTGCTTAACAGTGCAATATTTTATTTGTTATCCATCTGTCAATTAACGTGAAAATGAAATAAACAACTTTTCCACAAGGTTTACTTGACAAGCGTCTGGCAGTTTATTTACTGTCTCGCATTTATTTATCTAAGTTAATGGGACTCTTTCACTTTATCTGTCAGACTCTGTTATTCTTTTTTATTTTTATTTTTATTTTTATTATTTATTTATTTTTTTTTTTTTTGGTTTGTTTAATTAAAAGGCATTTTTCGGATTATTATACATATATATGTTACAATAAAGTATAATAATATAAAAATGAAAAGAAAAATATATTTTTTGTATAATCGTTTATTGTGAATGTATTGTTCTGTATCTATATGTATATATGTATATGTTTGTAGCTTTAATGGGTCTAATATACACAAAAATTATTCGTTTAATTAGTGGCGAACTTAGAGTGAATCATGTCCTTCATTTTATGCGTTTGTCATTTGAACTTTCAAAATTCAAAAATTGAAAAGAAATCAAAAATTTTTTAAGTTATAATTTTAAAGTAAATAATTTTTCCTTTTTTTTTAAATTAAAAATTCCTTAATATATTCAAGTAGCGTAAATTATTAAAACACATTTTCTTGTTTATAAGCTTTACTTTCAAATACGTTGACAATGGAGAAATACGATAAATAATTTTATAATAAAATTTACTTTAGTTATGGAAGCATTTATTTTAACTTATTTTTTTTTTTTTTTTTATTTATCGATAGTTTATGGAAATTATGCAAATAAATTTTAAATTTCGTATATGAAATTTATTCTTTTTCGTCTTTTAAAAAAATGTTGGCATGAGTTTTAAAAGGAAAAAGTAGTCGCCATAGTCGTTAGTTAGAGAGAGAAGGTCTTTTGTCGTTGACATTGATCGAGTTTTTCATTCAAAATTATTTATGATATTAATATTAAAATATTTCTAAAATAGGGAAGAGAAAATTTCGTTCTTGTTTTTTGTCTAATACACATTTAATCAAAATAGTGTTTGAATGAAAATATTCATGAGACATATCAACAACCTGAGCTATTTTCTTTAAATTTAATTAATACTTTTATAAAAATTTTTTGTTTGCATGATGTTAATAACAAATTTAAGGTGATCAATAATTTTTTTTGAAGAACTCTTTCTCTCTCTCTACGTATACTTACGACAGATTTTCACTACAGGAACTTTTCATTCTTTATTTGATAGTTAAAGTGCCAGTAGAAATTTAGAATTTGAGATAAATTTTTGTATTTTCCAAATAATTCTAGTAAAGAAAATTCGAAAAAAGAAAATAAAATATAAAAAAACTATGGCTTGTATATATGACTTTTGTAAATATATTAATACACCGGGGAAGGTTTTAGATATTAATTTTTTATTTTTATATTTTATTTTTTTTATTTTTTATAATTCACTCAATTGAAACGTTACTTGCTTTTCTAATAGTTTCTATTGAAGATTTTTTCATAAAACTTTTCCTCGTTTTCTTACAATATGTACGGTCGAAATTGAAACTATAGTTTATAAACAAAACTATATTTATTTGTTTTGCACGTTATCGAAAATAAACGAGAAATTAAATTAAATTTAATTATAAACAATGTCATGTCTAATCTATAGTAAGTAAATAAGCTGTTATTGTTCATTAAGAATTAATTTGTTAAAACAAAGTTTTTCATGATAACTTCTTTATACAAGAATTTCTTAAATGTTTTCACGTGAGAAAATAATGAAAAACCCTAAATCTAGAATTTTTGCATAAAAATTTATGCAGAGTAAATTTATTACTTTTAAGGTTTAATTTATTCAAGAGACTCTAAAATCGTAGGTTTTTTTTTTCTTTGAGAACGTGTTATAATATAAAAATGTAAAAATTTTTATTATCTTCTTGTGAAGTTATCGGCTTTAAATTTGACAAAAACATTGAAAGTTCTTTCACATACGTTGCTATTGAAAATGAGCCAAGTTGACCAAAGGCCACATATGCAGTATAAGCTGAAAACGCGGTTTTGCTCTACCTGTTTTTCACGGTATTCCATAGCTAGCTGCATTCCATGATATTCCATAAGAAAAATAAGTGAAAATAAAAAAAAAAAAAAAAAAAAAGTTTTTTGCAAATGATTCCAAACAGTCATACGGTTGAGGTTTAGTGCTGCCGCTATTTTGTGACAACTTGCATGCCGATCTTGCTTCACCAGTTGCCAAGTTTTATCGACTGTGACATCAAAATTCTCAGAATGGAATTAGTCACACCACGTCTGGTGTCTTTTGTTCACTCACAGCATTCTTACTACACAAAATAGTTTTTATCCCCTTTTTTGTATAGTAAAATTAGCATCACATAACGTATTTCTTCAGGTATTTTATTCATTTTCAAGTCAATATATTATAATTTTTTACATGAGCAAAGAATTGGAAACACCAAAAATGTAAACTGAAATGTCACCTTTTCGCAAATGAGACAATAGAGTCAGTGTTTCTAGATGCATTAATAGCATCTAGTAGCTAAAAACCGCGCAGTCTTCTTATATAACTCTTTACTTGACTTTAAAATAATTTAATATCGATTTAAAAATCTTCTAAATTATCGATGAAGTTGTTTAGTTTTAAATATTAAGTCCGACTTATAACTAAAGTTTATCTTTATAAGTCAACTAAAACTATACTGTGTCAAGCCTTAGTTAACCTTGAAAGATAATTTTTGTAAATCTGAGAATTTTACCAGTAAAGGGACATAGATGAAGTATTTACTAAATCTTACATAAATTAAAGTATATTTCAGATTGCCGCCAAAGTTAGAAAAATATTATACTTATATAGAGAAGTCTGCATAAAAATTTAATATAATTGATGATAATTGTGAAAAGTCTTGGTGTGAATTTATGGAGCTAACTAAGAACAGTAGCTTGCGATTTATTATGCTCTTTTTAAGAACCAGTGTGTCATAGGTAAAGGACAAGGATTATTTTTTTCACCTCAAAAATAATTTTTTATGCATTACTTTGTTTTCATTATTATTATTAAAAAAAAAAATATTAGAGATGGAACCACTAACGTTCGAGTAGTTGTGCTTAATTAAAAATTTAATTGATTAATGCATTAAACACTAAAGATATTTTTACTTAAAAATTATTTCTAATGAAAATTTTATTAAATTTAGAGCTAGAGCGAGGAAAGTTTGCAGAGAACAAATAATGAAAAGTTTAAAATAAATTTAATTTATTATTAGTAGATATCTTACTGTGTCGATACATATTACAATTAAGGCAAATAAAAACGAAAAGACAAAATAAACCATAACCGTACTAGTTTTTAAAATTTTTGGTGACAATCTTTTACAAATGGCCATTTGATTGTAACTGTTTAAATTTCCGTGTACTTTTACATTTAAATTCTTCTCCTAAAGTCTTTTGCATTAATATTTCCTACATTTACAGTTATTTTACAGATATTTCTTAATAAGAGTGAGAGTAAAAAATTGTTCAACTTAATAATACGAGAAGTAGCAGCAAACGTTAGTCTTTTTTTTTTTTTTTTTTATTTAATACTTAATATTTATTATAATGAAAGATTACAAGTAAAATTTTTTAACATCTGTAACTATATTAATGAGATATTTCCTCTTTTTTTTTCCGCTTAAAAATGTTTTAAAAAAGGAATCATATTTATTTAATCGCTATATGCATATAATTGTAAATTTAGAAATTTTTTTTTATTAATCATGATGACAAATTGTATGCACATTATATACGAAAACTTAAGTGAACATCTGGCCATTTTCATAACTAATGTCATCAGTAAAAAAATAAAAAGGAAAAAAGCACATAAAATACAAACAAATATAAACAATATGCTTAAAATTAACCTTTACCTCCTTTCTATCTTGCGGGCATATTTTTGTTTACACATAATTTTGTCAATATTATTGTTTGTTGATATATATTACATATGTATAGAAAATGAGTGTGTTTGTATTTCTGATGCTCTCTTTCTATCTCCCTTGTAGGTATTTTCACTCAAATTCTACTTATGCAGGAAACGTATAATAAATGAAAACATAAATGCATATATAAATATATATATATATTCAAAAACACATACATACGTCAGTGTATGTATGGTGCATGTATATACTAGAAGTTTATTTCGTTATGTGAGTACAAATAATTCCTACATGTACGCAAGTACATCGCGAGACCGCGACATATTATAGTTTATTCATATTTTTTATTATTATAACTAAGCAAACATTTGTACTTGTGCATATATATGCATATGTACATACGCTCATATCCATACAGTTTATACATCGCATACGAATGCATCCTCATGGCTCATGCATCTCATGCATATGTATGTATGTATGCAGTTTCTAACCGGTTTCTTTCTTTCTTTTTTTTTTTTTTTTTTTTATTATATCAATGTAATGTTTGTTTTTGTATTTATGCATTTATTTTGTAGGAGCAAAGTCTTCTCACTTTTATTTTGCTTAGCAATTTTATTTAAATTAACATAAATGTCTGTAAGAGAGATCTTTGACGTTTATGTATAAGAGCTTACACAGCAACCAAGAAAGTTTCATTTAAATTAAGATTTTTACATTTTAGAAAATAATATTTTGCAAAGATTTTCGAAAAAAAAAAAAATTTTCAGAAAATTTTGAAGAAGTAGCTTTTAGCAATAAAAGAGGTCAAAAAGGACAAGTTTTCTTGTTTCACTTTAAAATATGGAGAAATTTCTAGTTATGGTCTTATAATGAAATCTATTTTATTCTATTACTTCACCTAATAGGCGTTGCTTTTCCCTAAGGAGCAGTAGAATTTTGTGAAATTTTTTTTTTCTATTCTTTTGTTTTTTGTTAATGGCTTAACGCTAAAAAGTTGAAAAATAAAAAAAAAAAAAATAATTGTAAGCGGGACGACATTTTAAATGTCGATATTTGATACACCGAATGCACTAAATAGCTTCGCAAGCCCAAAAAACAATATATAAAGAACGAAATTTTAACAACAATCCTGCGACGATTCCATAAACGTCCTCAAAGCAATTAAATTAATTCAAAACAAGATACTCTCTCTCTCTCTCTCTCTCTCTCTAGTAAGCTTTGTAAGATTTTTTCGGTAAATTTATAAAAATTATTCGTTTCCAAGGCCGGTTATTAAATTCTTTAAGGAGTAAAACCACTGTAGATATTTCAAAAAAATTAATTAATTAATTAATTTTTTTTTTTTTTGGCTTAAAAGATGCTTTAGATCTTGTAGTATATGTAGGAAAAATTCATTACTTGAAAGCCTTTTCCTTAAACGCTTCTGCATCAAATGAAACTCTGCTGGGCAATTACAATCTAATCTCTTGCCTATTGATTTTTAACAATTCTAACGCATTACCAGATACCTTTTGAGAGTATGGAAGTGCAGCTTTAGCCCAAATGACCATTAAGTAGATATGAAGCCGAGAGCGACTCGAACGAATGCTTCTCTTCTCCAAGAAAGTAAATTTTTAGGATGACATTTTTTGGAGATGATTATGAATTTGTCTTAACCATTATACATTTCCTTGTTTTTTTTGTTTGTCATTTCGGGTAAACGTAAAGCATAAAACTTGCAATTCTATCTTGCATAGAGGCAGGAAGAAGAGTCATTTACAAAAATAAGAACAAATATGGACAAATACATGGAAAGACAGTTTTATGGAGCTCGGATGGCGGACTAACAGAAAAAATTAATACTAAAATTTTTTATTATAAACATATGCCAAAATTTTAAACCAGTTTCGCTCGATACATGCTTTTTCAAAAAAAAAAAAAAAACATTCACCATAATTTCAACAATTTTCATTTCCATGTTCGAATTTTTGATATTGTTTTTAAAATAATAGCCTCTCTAAAAAATGACATAATATTTATGCGATAAGTTGATTTGAACATTTTTTGTTAATAAAAAAATGTCTTTTTTTTTTTTTTGGTTGAAAATTGAATTTATGTCCATAAAATACTCGTCAATCATCACAATCATAAAAAAAAATCAATATTTATAAATCATTTTATTTATATTTCATATTTATAAGTCATTTTTTGGATGTATAAATGTAGATTAAACGATTTTTTTTCCTTTTTCTTTTAACTCAAATTTGCATGTCCCAAAGCCTATCTTAAGTTAAACATGCATCACGAGAACGACTCCGGTGTTGTCATTTTTTAACATTTTTCAAAATGAATTAAAATTTTTTTAATACTTAAATGTGCTAAGATATATTCTAAAATATTATTATTCTACTAACTTTCCTTATATGCAAAAAAAAAAAAAAAAAAATTATCAAAAACCTCTTTTATTTAGGCTGACACAATGTTGTTAGTTCTTAAATGAAAAGAAAGAAAAACAAAAAATTAAATCAACGCCTCTTTGTTATATAAATTTTTTTAAATATAATGTTGCAATGATCACTAGACTTAAAGTAGCTTGAAAAGAACACTTTTAAGTGTAAAAAAAAAAAATATTATTTAGTGAGAAATCTTACGCCTCCATTCCGTTTCATTTTCGTATTCCTATATTCTTCTTAAAATTCTCTTTTGAGCATTGAACACGATTTTAAATTATTTTCTATTGCAATTGTTAGATCAAGTCCAAAAATTAGATGAATTAACCTTATATATATATATATAGGGTTATCCATTTTGTGTTTCCGAAAGTAAATGTAAACAAAACACACTTCTTATTAAGATTTGGATCAAATATTTTTTTAGTATATTGTCTGAACTTTGACATTATTGTTAGGATGCAACATCATTCAAATTTTCTCCACGGAATATTTTATAGCACTGAATCCTTTTGCGGTAATTTTCGATGACTTCTCTGCACATAGTGGGCAATAGCTCGTCAATAACTTGACGAATGTTCGTTTTCAAAGTTTCAAGAGTTTGATTATTGCTCGAAAAAAATCGATCCTTTACGTAACATCGCAAAAAGAAGTTCAGTAGTAAGAAATCGCATCATCGTATCTTCGATTTCACGCCAAAGTAAATTAGGAATTATGCGGCTGAAACAATCTCATTTGTAGGGCAAATGCCTCACCATACAGCGACTTTTGGGGAAGGCAATGATTTTTTGACAGTTGTAGATTTTCACTGCCCCAAATTCAAAAAGTTAGCCTCATCACCGAAAAATATTCGTTGCGAAAAATCGTCATCCAAACGCTTCTGTTCGAGCACTCAATCAGCATATCTTCTACGCATTGTAAGGTCGGCCGACTTCAGTTCTTGCATTAGCTGAATATTGTCAAGATCGAGATGCAAATCCAAATGCAAATTATGTCATAATATGCCATAAGATAGCCCCTAATGATGTGAGTGCCCTTTAATGGATAAATTTGGATCTCTTTCGACACTTTGGCTAACAGCAGCAATGTTTTCGATCAATCAACCGCTTGGACGATGTGTGGGCTTCAGCAAATCTGTTATAAATCCAGTTTCTTCAAATTTTCCCACAGTTTTGCTTATAGTGCGCTGAGATGAATGATTATGTCGACCATAATCTGTTTGTAATGTACAACACGTACCTACGACGGAGTCAGTATTTTTATAGTAATAAGTGTTTGGAAAAGTTTTGAGATTTTTTTCACTTGAAAAAGTCATTTATTGAAAAAAATTGGTACAAGACATATTAATTAAAATATTTTCCCTCATTATCTACATATCTTTCCCATACATATCACAACGTGGCGATATCGTGTCGGGTAGAACTTAGGATCTTTTAGGGATATCCTTGAATCGATTTTTTTCCGCAGTTCTTCAACTCTGTGGAGCCGCGTGCCAGCCAAGCCATGCTGAATTCATCTGAACAAGTCTGGATATGTCTGGTGAGTATGCTGGATGTGGCAGAACTTCCCATTCAAGCTGGAACAATGATCACTTTTGCAAAATGTGGTTGAAATGACATTCTCAGTCAATTCGTGTGGTGGCCATTTGCTAGACCTTTGAAGCGTTTGTAATAGCATATAAACGTCTAGGAACACTTAATTCATAAACTATTAAGCTATTCGGAGGCTTTTTGACAGTTTGAGCTGAATTTCCGTCATTTTCGAAATTTTTTGGTCCTTCAGGCAGTTCTTTGTCCTTGACGCCGAAATCACCACTTATAAATCATCGAAATCGAAAGCGATAATTGGGATATGATAGAGTAGCATCACCATAAGTTTCTAAAAGTCTTTTATGGGCTTCGACAAAAGATTTCTTCAAATTATGAATATTAAAAATGAATGTCGATAATGAATGTAGAAAATGCAATTTTGAAGGTTCCATAATTAGCGTCTATATACAATGATTAATTCAATAAAACTAAATGAAAAATTGTTGTTTTAAGTAGAGGAAAGTCAAAATTATCGAATTCACTGGCACTTTCCATTACTTCAACACTTCTACGTGTAGAAGTTGCATATCAAAACGTTTGCAAACACCTAATAAGCTTTTACTATTTGAACACATAATGACAAACATTAAATTAAACACCTAATATGCTGGATGATAGTTCTGTTTTACATATGCTATTAAAACAAGATTGTCGTACCCAAGAAATTCTTAACCCTAAGTAAGTATAACGAAATAGGTTTTATTTTATGACCAAGAATTGTATATCAAAGATGTCGTTTTGTACTTTACAACTATAATGGATACCAAAAAATATCATAAAAAAATATTAATCTATATTTAAGAATTTTTTCAAATCGATTATTTTTAGGTATAAAAAAAAATATTTGCTTTAATTTCCGTTCAGTTTGATGGCCTCATAATTTCAATTTTAAAAGAAAAATTGTTTGCAGTTGCATCAAAATCAATCCAAATATCATACAGATTAGATATAATCAACGAACCTAAAAACAGAGAGATAGGCAGAGAGAAAAAGAGACGGAGAGAGAGAGAGAGAGTGAGAGAGAGTGAGAGAGAGAGAGAGAGAGAGGGAGGAAAACATAGAAAATGAAAACCAAGACTTAGAGACCTTAAGTCATCAAGAGCTTAGTTGATATAAACTCTTACACTGATACGAACATAGTACGAACTATAATTCATAAAGTCAACCAACCAACTAAAATTCATGAAATTATAAATGAAATGGAAAATCTCCCCAATGTCCAATGCCTTACTGAACTTTGTTGTAATGTTGCATACGAAAAATCCGGAAATGGCCACATAAATCAATGTAGAGGATTATATAGACTTCGCATATACTCGTACATAGTGATGGTACAATATCTATGATATATGTTATGTTTAGAATATTTAGGTCAATTTAAAGAGACATGTCCAGCGTGTATTAAACCAAAAATAAAACAAAGAAATTAAGAAAGTTCTATACGCATTGGAGCGGATCTTTCTTACTCATTATGTTTATCGCAAAGTACGCAAGAACTAAGTATACCTGCGACCGATTTGTTTTTGTATTTAAAATATTTGTCTAGTTTTTTTCTTTTTTTTTTTTTTTTTATATGGCATTAAATTCTCAATAAATATCTATTAAAAATTTGTTACAAGAGTAATAATTGGATAGCACTCGTTTTTAAACTCTCATCGAATTAAACTGGATGGAAGATTGTTTAGTTTATATATAGAAATTTATACATTTTGCAACTGATTTTAATGCATATGTCTGTCTGCTATAAATCGTTTAACAAAATTAATAAACTCGTTATCTTTAATCATAAATTTAACTTAATAACTTATACACTTCAACAGGATTTTATTATTTACATTACATTTATGAAAATCATTATTTATTCATTTCATAATTTCAACTGGAACTTGATTCATTACATTTATGAAAATCATTGTTCATTCATTCCATAATTGCATCTGGAACTCGTTTCATTACATTTATGAAAATCATTGTTCATTCATTTCATTCATTTCAACTGGAACTCGATTCCAAAATCTATTTCTATATATTTATGTCACATGCATGTAAAGGAATTCATTTTATGTTAGCATGTCATTTTATTTTCTGTTAAGTGTTGAAAATATTAAAGAATTTTCGATTTTTTCTCAGTTTTTCTCTTTTTTTTTTTTTATATATGCCGAACACATGCTTGTCAATGAAGTGTGGTGGGTAGAATTTTCATGTTACTTTTTAAATACAAGTAACACAACTAAGGGTCCATTTGCCAAGTTCCAAGATATTTTTATTCAACAAAATCTGGATGAAAGTGTTTAGACAATTTTATGTAAATCGTTTCAGAATTGTTAGTCGATCAAATACCATTAACTCTCCAAAAACTTTGTTGCTAGATAATGGTTATTAAAAATTTGAAATAGGTTACAAAAAGAACATGCGTTTGTGTGTGCTTATATATACATGCTGGACAAAAGAAAATTCAAAACTTTCTCCATAGATATAGAAGAGAACATCAACAGAAATGTATACCTAGTAAAGTTTTTCAATTAAACTCTGAATGCAATAAGAAAGATAGAAAAACAAAGGAACATAAAACAAATAAGGATATCATATGCGATTGTAGTCGAATCTATTATACCCATTACTTTTATTTTAAAAAAAAAAAAAAAAAAAAAAAAAAAAAAAAAATAAAGGAACATGAAATTTCCCGTTTTTTTATGGGATCATTTACAATATCAAACTTCACAATATCAATCTGATATTTCAATTCTTACGAGCTGGATGGCATTTACAAAGACGGACAGATGGATATAATTAAATCAAATTAAAGTTTGTTAACTGATCAAGAATTTATATACTTTATAAGGAAGATCTCTTCGTTAATTCCTTCTGGCTGTTACAAATATTTTGATAACTTGAACATAACATTCCAATCTTCGTTGATGGGTATAAAAAAAAAAAAGTTAATGAAATTTTACCAGATTTTCAGGAACGAAACAAAAAAAATATTTATTTTGGTTAATAAAGTGCCAATGTATGTGTATATACACATGTCTGCAAAAAAGTTCAATACTATAATTTCAGCCTTCCTGGCTCCATTTTGTACATGTATATATATATATATATATATATACATAGGATGGTATGGAAGCTTTACTTACGTACGTACAGATATTTACATTTTTGTTTAAAAGATTTTGAGTGAAATGAAAATTATGGCTATTGTTGTTTGTTTGTTATCGCTATTGTAGTTGTTGTTATTGTTGGTATTTATTTTTATTTTACATGTATAATATATATGTGTATATATATATATATATATATATAGCATAAATAGACGTGTATATGTAAATGTATGGCAGGCTTTTATGTATCTTTTGCAACCATAAAAGTCTTAAATATATCCATACAATTGTAAGTTTATGCATACATACATAAACACATACGAGTATACGTATTTATATTTTTATTAAAAAAACAGAGAAAAAACGAAAATCAAAAAAAAAGAAAAACACAAACAAACAAACACATCGCATAACATAAAATTCAGTGTTTTAGGTTTCTTCTCATTGCTCCCCCATCTCTTTTTTCCCTCTCTCTCTCTCTCTCTCTCTCTCTCTCTCTCTCTTACTTTGTATCTCTTTTTTTTGTACTGCCTCTAGTTTTGAGTTTTGTATAGTTTATGAAACTGACTTCAAGGTTGTTGTTGATTGAAAAATATTCAATGTAAAATTTTATTTAACTTTTCTTTTTCTGTTCCATGCTGTTATTTTCAACTTCAAATAGAACATTCCATAGAAATTTATTTATTATGATTGTTTTTGATTGAACAAAATATCAATATCAGTGGAATATAAATTTATTATTAAACATAAAATAATAAAACGATGTCATAGTAACAGAATATTTAAAAACGACTACTTTATCGGAACAATAATTCTCGTTTTATGAGGAATTTTTTATTATAACCATCACACCATCAGGATGAACATATGTTGTTAAAGGCAAAAAATAAATATACGCATATGAGCAAAAAAAAAAAAAAAATTCGTTTATTCGTTTGCAAATATAATACAAATAATGTCAACAATTCTCAAATGGCTCGGCAAAGTTATGTTTAAAGCGATATTAAAGACAAAATAAAGAGAAAAAATCTCATTAAAAACTGTCTGTTAATTGAAGATTCCTTTATAATTAGAGCAGAGAAAATATCTTAATAAAAATCAAAAGCAAATAAGCAAAAAAAAAAAATTACATTAATTAATAACGCATAAGTAAATGTATTGTTATACTTTCTTAGGTGTAAACTATCTTCATTTTCCTTTTTTCTCATAAATTCAAAAAAGAAATAGAACTATTTTTAATGAACAAGCTAGTTAAACTACACACTCAAATCAAAAAACATAAAAGACTAATGAAACAACAAAATTTTTAATATAAGACGTATGAAGCTGTTTGCAAAAATTCTTGTGAGATCAAGCAACAAACATAAACTTGATGTACTTTCCTGATGTAGATATAAAACTGTGATGATTTCTACATATATATATATATATATATATAGAGAGAGAGAGATAGAAAACTCAGTCATGTATTTGCTTTGATTATTTAGAGTACACATACGTAGCTATTTTAAAGTAGAGCAATTGTACTCTAATGACTCTACGGCTGTGTTAAGAAGATAAGTAAATGAGCTGTGGAATTCTCGCTGATAAAGATAATGTAAACTTGTTTAATATTTTCTATGCGTAAGTAGGTTTAATCCCCTTTCGATTTATGCATATAGAAAGTGTTTGTGTTCATGCTTCCGCGCGCCCTTATTTCTTTTTGTATAAGAAAGCACTAACATGTGTTATGTATAAAATAAAATCTTGTAAATAATAATATGCAACACACTCTAACAAGAGTTATTATTTGATGTGTTAACCATTGCGTATGAGTAATAAAAAGAAGAATTCATATGTTATGCTATAAAATTCCTTATACGCACAAATTTTGTTGTCTACCCCGATAACTTTTTCACAATTTTTTCTCGTATTTTATTTCTTTTAAAACTGAGGCAATAACAAATAATATAAGTCAGTGATATATATATATATATATATATATATATATGTGTATGTATGTATGCATGTATATATGAATGCTACCTTATTCACCTACCAGTTACTAAGATATACGTATGTATGATTCTATGTTCAATATATAAATTGCCCCAAGTTACTTAAGAGACTTAAACTCAAGCATGCAAAAAGCTATTCTAAGTTAAAATATGTCAATTGCTTTCTCTTACTTACTCTCTCAGTATATAGGATAAGTTTTTCTATTTGAAAATTTTTTTTTTTTATCATCATATTTTCTATTTTCAAATGGAAAATAATGAAAAGTTGACGAATGCATTACTAATATATTGATATACTTAAAAATATTTCCCAAGGTATACATGAGTTTAACAGAAAACATGTTGAATAACAAAGTTTTTCTCTTTGAAACCTTTGAAATTTCAAACTCAATACAAAAGAAAATGGTATTCAAACTTTTCTTTCAATTCATAGCACCTAAACATATGTAGCACAAGCTTTTTTAAAGATATATATGGTTTGCATTGACTTATGCTTGTCGTACACCGATCATAGTTAGCTTATATCAAAATTAATGATGTGTCTTTCTAACTAATTCTACTAATTTTCATTTGTCTTTTTCAATTCGTTTGTCATTTGATTCGATAGTTTTTATAGGTTTATACCTTCAGTTTATCTATTCTTGGAGTTGCCTGTCTCTTTTATTGTTTAGTCTTCTTTTTTTTTTTTTTTTTCATTTGCTATACTATTCGTGCTCTCTTGAATCTCGGAATTCACGGTAAATCAAAATTCATCGTAAATTCAATTTCACTCAGTAATATTCTTGTGGTATATTCCGTGAATATTGTATACAATATGACATGTCAGTCAATAAATCTCGCTATTAAGTAAAACCCAAGCATTTTTTTTTTGTACATAAAATCCGACTTATCTATCGACATAACATGCGATAAAAAACTTGAAACGTTTCTCTAACATTTCGATTTCTTTTTTTATAGACCGATTTATCAAAATATTTCTCAGTTTCCGCAATTACCTCATGATTATTTGATTTAAAAACTTTTTCCTCAAACATCCTGTTAAAATCTTATCTTATCTGCAAACAGATAATAATCGCCCGGGACTCTGATCTAGTGAACATGGTGGGTGTGACAGGAATTCGAAAATCAATTCATGCAATTCTATCATTATAATCGTCGATTGTCGACACTGTGCATTTGTTCCATTATGAAAAGACCCAATAGTCAAACTTTCATGCAAAATAGTGAATACTTTCGGTTTTTATGTCTTGAGGATGTGAGCTGTCAGTTGCAAGTTCATTTTTCAATTATCGTTAGTAGTTTTCTAGATCTTTTTAATGTTTTCTAATGTAATCTAACTTTTTTGGATGTCCACAGCGTTCAGCATTATCGAGGTCCGTACGAGTCCCTATAACAGTTTTCAAGTCAATCCTGAGTTTGAACAATTTTTTTTTTTTTTTCACCAAATCTGAATGAGAGCTCAACATAGGAAATACGAATTATTTTATCGCTTTAAAAATAACAAAAGTAGCATTACTAACAAAGACAAATGAAGGAAATGACATGACATTTTGACAATAGTCGTTTAAGCGCTTGTGTACTCTCTTAAACTAAAATACGGATTTTTTTGTTGAAGACAACATTCAAGTGTAATCTGAATTATAGATCGATGGCTTGTGTCTGTTCAAAGATGAGTGTAAGAGATGTTGCCAAAATTTCCTTAATAGCAGCATTTTACACTCATTTGAGGCAAGGAACTCGACTATGTTTTCGTCATTCCAACGAAAACTACGTTATAAATGATGATCTTCACCAATGAATACACAATTAAGGAGAGCAAAGAAATAATTTTTGTATTTTTTTTTTTAGAAAAAATTGTAAATAAGTGTACGTATATGTGGTATACTAAAACACTAAAGTTACGTTAACTATTTGTGGTTCGTTTACTTAGACGAGTTTCAAGATGTTATCAAAGATTGTGATTGTGTTAACTTGATTTAATTTTTAGTTAATTTTTAAAATTCTTGTATACAAGTGGATTAAAGTTTATAATTTTTTTATATAATAGAGGTTCTTGCAAAAAGTAAACATTATTATTGAAAAGAATATACATTAACTCACTATAGGATTTTTTTTTTTTTTTTGAAGAATTCTAGATTTAATTTTTTTCAAAATTGTTTCTATCTCTTCCTTAATTGAATAAAACTCTTATGTAAATTATTATATAAATAAAGGAAATCTTATAGAAAAACGAAATGCATGTAAAAAATATTTCACGTCTTTTTTTTTTTTTTAAGCAATAACAGCTGATTTGGTTACTTTAGATTAGAAAGGTTCGAATCCGTACTTAACCACAGTTGAATCAACGATTTTCTTAAATAATATTAGAAACATAGGATTTGTTTGATTATTTGTTAAGAAATTATTAAAATGATATCTTTTACTGCTCTCGCACTATATATTTGCAGTCACTATATCATAAGCCTGATAGTTGCTAGATCTCGGAGAGGTAACGGTTAAGTGAATCGTTTATGAAAACTGATTCACTCTTAATTATTAAAAATGCTCAACTGTACCTTACGTATGTGATTCTTATGAAAGTCCTTAACGTATATCCTTTGTTGTTTTCTGTTTTCCATTTTCTTTTGTTTTTGTTTTTGTTTTTTTATTTTATGTTGACTTTATAAGAAAGTGTTGCGCAGGCTAAAATGCAGAAATTCTATTTTTATTTAAAAAAAAAAAAAAAAAAAAAACCTTTTATTCTATGAAGTGTTTCGTGGTTTTCTTTTTTTTTTTTTTATTGCTGGCAAAGGAAATGTATTTTGTTGGTTTCTGATAACTAAAAAAACTTTGTAACACATTTTGATCTCGTTTTCTTTCGGTTAAGTGAAAGAGGAAATGTTCTTGCATTACAAACGAAACATTTGAAAATCAATTCCTTCTTGTTGTTTTATCGACATTTTTTGTAGAAACGATTCACGTCTTGTGGTACACTTACTTTTGTTATTCCTTTAGTAAAACTGAGAAAAATTAAAGGAATATTTTTATATATATTAATCAACCCTAAGATTGTTAGTTAAGAACTGAGATATGGCGAACATATTTTCTTCTAATTCAGATATTTGCATTGAAGAAATTGGGAAAAGTAAATGATTTAATTTTTTTGCAATTTTTTAATATTGAATTGAATTAATAATAGTTTCCTTTTCTTTAAGATTAAATTAAAATTATTTTACGTTTGCAACGTATCGCAGTATACATGCGAACTTACATTCATATTCATTCCAGCTTATAGTAGACATAAGCTATTGGGCGAACGATGGCAGCCAACGGTCGAAATTTGTATTTTGGGCCTATAGACACTGTCCAATAAATTATTCCATTCGACTTTATAATCGGTCAAAATTGACTGTAAGCCACCAATACTTTTTTTTCGTTTACTTATCCCAGGACAAGTTGAGCACTTATTTTCCATTTTTAAATTTGATACAAGCATTTATATGCCAGCAATGTGATAAAGACAGCTGTTCGAGAGTAACTTGTTGTGAAATTAAAATTTTTTCCATTGGAGCACTATAGAATTTTTCATTTGTCATTTATCCGGTATTTAATGTTAGTTATTTAAGCATAACTTTGAATATCTTTATACGAAATATATGTATTAATCGATTTGTATTTTTATACATATTTTCTTTTCATTACACTTTTAATTGTAATTTTTCTTTTTTTTTTTTTTTTGTCTTTTACATAAATCTGCCATCATTATGTAGTAATTTATTTACTTTAGACTTGCATTGAATTTTCACATGTGTATGGTTATATCTAATACACATATACTTGTATTACTTTCTTTTCATGTGTTTTCTTCATCTCCTGCCGTATGCATATGCAAATGATGGCTGTTGTGATTGATATGTTCGTTCGTGTTTGTTTAAATCGTTTACATACACACTGGCAGTAGATTCAAATGAAATAAGTAGTTTGTATGAAGATGATAATGATGGCCCTGATGGATTGATGATGATGAAAGATTATATCATGACTAAACATATTATATCGCATGCCAATGTAGCATCAAAAAGAAGAACAACAAGAACAACGGCTACTTCAACAATAGCGGCAACAGAAACAACAATGAAGCCTATAATATTAAGTACAACGGCAACAACACTGATAGCCAATAATTTAATGCCGTTGCATACATTTTTCAACAACAAAAATCATACAAAAAGTTTATCATCATTATCGTTATTAAGTATAAATGAAACCACAAGTTTAAAATTACCATCCTATTATTCTTTGTACACATCGTTACCGTCGTCATCGTCGTCATCGTCGTCATCGTCGTCATCGTCGTCATCGTCATCATCTTCGTCTTTAGCACACGCTATGGCTTTAAGGCTTAACGGAAATCCCGGAAATGTGAACAGTAACCGTAGTCGTTTGGTCGTTGTTGGCACTGGTAATAATGCAACAATTGTTACCGTCATCACCCCAAAGTCAACTATGCCTACAAAAATAGCAAACAGTATAAGCAATTCAAACAAGTACGACCCTAGTAGTAGTACAATATCAACGGCCTCGGGCAGTATTAGTTTAAGCAATGTTAACGGAAATAATACTAAAACTCTTAACAACAATAGCAGAAGCAACAGCACCAGCACCAGCACCGGCACCGGCACAACCAGCACTAGCAGCGTCGTCACTAGAATCTCAGCCCGAAAAGTGGACAACAAATACATACTGCCAAAGTCACATAAGACAGATGCACCTATGCTGAATTATATATTCGATACATTTTCATCGGCCAACAAACATCATCATCACGATCAAAGGTGGGTGAATGGATTGCACTAAAGAGAAACTAGAGAGAAAAAACATAATTTTCAATAAAAAAAAAACAAAAAAAATGCGAGGTGTTATACGAACTGTGTGAACTGGTAAATACCTTGCTTTGCACCTGCCGTAACTTACAGTAACTGAGGACATTGTTGTAGACAAATCATTGTAGTAAAAATTAATTATTGATTGTTATACAGGGAAGTTTCCTATGACCAGATAGATATTTTCAAAAATATTGATTTTTGAGTGAATGGAAAGAATAATTGTATGAAATATTTCAGTTTTTGAAAATTGAAAATAACCTCTCGAATCTCTTAAGCTATTACTTTAAAAATATTATAAAAGATACGAATAAGAAGTAGACAAATTCTTAGAGTTGTGGTGTGCGTGCCTTTTCGAAAAATCATATTAAGAGAAAAGCGAACTTAAAGACTTGAAAAGTGTTATGGACATTTTCTCTTTTATTATAATAATTTTTTTTTTTTTTTGTTAATTTTTCCCATTACCTTGCAATCGCAAGACCATAAAACTGCACTTCCATGTTCAAGTATTCGTCATGATTCTTGTTTTTTTTTAAAAGATTTTTTGCTACAACCTGCCTCTTTTGTTCCACGCCATGCAGATTATTTCATACAGATGTGATACAGAATATTTTATATTTTACGTCTTGCGAAACGACAGAGAAAATGGCAAAAAAAAAAAAAGTTTGCAATTCTATAGAAGAATTAATGATAATTAATCAAGGAAATTGAATTAATGAGAAAATATTTATTAAAAACTTTAAATTTCTTGGTAGAAACACTGAATCCTTACGAAGCTCTCTTGTCCTCATATTTATTCAATGGTCGCCTCAACGAAGCTATACTAATGTATCTTTCTCAAGAAATGCTTTTGAATGCATATTACGAGACTCCTGCTAGTGTATTAGAGAAGTTCGAAATCAATATACAAGTCTTAGTCTATAGACTATAATTTCCGCGCTTGATACAGGCAGTCTTTTTAGAATGTTTGGATAGGAGCTCAGTATTTCGTGGAAAATTTTTTTTTCAAGTAATGAATTGTTTTCCACATACTCTAGAAGAAAGAGCGTAGAATTTCCAAAAAAAAAACAAAACAAATTCCTTTGAATTAATGAACTTTTTTCCTCATGTTTTAGAAAATTTAAAGCATCTATTAAGCTAATAAAAATAAATAAGAAAATTATTTTCGGCTATGGCCGAGTCTTTTATACTCACCACCTTCGTCTTAGAAAGTTACACTAGAAAAACTAAAATTTCGATACTTTGTAATAAAAGCTAGGCGTGGCAGATTTTTTCCATTTGTATGGAATTTTTATTGTGTATCTGTTGCGATTTATAAGTGATATTTTCAATTTATATTATACTGCTATTACTTCTTTGACCGATTTGGTCCATTATCAATACCAGCGTATGTCCAGGAACTTTCAATATTCTTGTTAAATTTGATCCAAATATCCTAAATTCTGCAATGAGATAAGCAGACCGAGTGACCGATGGACGGACAGACCGACTTAGGTGGATTCCGAATTTGCTTCTGATCTGATTTCGTGCATTAGACGGGCATGGTCAATATTTTCCACTTCTATTTAGGTACTGCGCTACATGATAGGTAACACGGTACACGTGGAAATTTTTATAAATCTGTCCGTTTTAGTTTATGATTAACGAGCAAAAAGCATTTTTTTTTTGCTTTGGAAAAACCGAGAAGATTTCAGTTTATATTGTACTTTAGACGTCTCCCTTAATCGTATTAATCCACTTTAAATACCAACCTGAGTACAAGAACTTGTAACGCTTTCAAAAAATTTTAAGTCGTTACTTTTATTTTCACGATTGGAAGAATGCTTACCACAGACATTTAGCAGACGGACAGATAAAATGATAAAAAAAAAAATGATAAAATGGCTATACCCCGATCACTCGGTGGTGGGTATAAAACTGAGAAAAACTGACTTACTGGTGTTATCTCTTAAATTATTTCATATCTAAGCGTAACTTTTTTTGCGAAATTTCAACGTAAGCTATTCGCGTTTCTATCAAACGTGTACATTATCATAAATGAAGTGAAATTCACAAATTTGCAGCGACTGTTCAAGACTCGTGCCGTATATGAAGGAAAGAAATTAACGGAAGAAAAAAACATATTTTCAGTGCAATTCGCTGTTTTATTTAAGTACAAATAAACAGACTTGAACTAACTTAACCCGAACTTAACCCGAACTTAACCTGACTTAACCAGTCTTTTCGGGTCTTTTCCATTTAAGATTTAGTTGATTTTTGCTAGGCTTCCTTTCTTTGATATCATCCAACTTACGGAAAAGGTGTGTAAATGGAATTTAGCGAAAAAAAAAAAAAAAAATAAAAGAATAAAAAAAGTTTATAAAAAAGTATTTTTAGTTTTCTGGTTTTTTTTTAACAAATATTTATATAAAAACAATTGAAAAATAAATCGAACGTAAAACTATTTTGCTTGTACACACACTCCCACATGCATAAGTGTCCACTTAAATGTTTTCTGCCACTTCGAGAGAAGCAAACATTACGATTCTGGCATATAAAGAACGAAAAAAACAAGAAGAAGAATACATAGAAAAAATTCGGTTTAAAAACGTGGAAAATGGATAACTGGAAACGTTTTCCAAATATTCACCTGACGATTGAATAAAACGAAAAAAAAAAAAAAAAAATGTAAAACGGAAACAACAAAAAAACTTACTTCCGTTGGCAAGTTAGCACTGGGGAATTAACGTTTGCGAAACTTGCAGAAGCAATTGACTGAAAGTTAGTTGAAAAAAACAAAAAAAAATGAAAAAAATGGGATCGAAGAAACAGAACGAATATAAACTCAACAGCTTGGTGATGATGGTGTAAAGGATACGTTTTACAAAAGATTTGTGTCGAAAAAACTTACCTATGTATTTCGGACTATTTAACCTAATTGCACACTTCTGTGTACGCGACAGACAAAAAAAAAATTGATAAAATTTTTATTTTTTGAATTGTAAAAGTGTTGAAACAGGCTATTATGTCGCCTAGAAGATATTCAAGTACAAAGTTAAACCAACGAAACCTTTATCCTATTTAAGGTAATGTATTTAAACATCTATTCGCGCTTAGATGCAATGAAATATATCGTGAAAGAAGCAAAAAAAAAAAAAAAAAAAAAAACATGAAAAACGAAATTGTAGCTAAAATATTTTATTATATACAATGTGTTGTGAAACAAATACAAGCCTCTCGTCTGGTTTTCTTCTATAATGCATTGTATGATAGGTTCTAACAAATGCGTATTAAACATATAGATGTACATATATATATATATATATATATGCGTATGTATGCTTATATAATACACGTGTAATTCTTCACTATGAACTTAACTAGTGACCTACATATAGATGAATTGAAACTAACACCAACATCAACACGAACACTAACACCAACCAACCATCACTGTAAGCGGTGATAATATAACGAGAAAGCTTGACTACTACTGCTTATAAACGGAATCTGGTTTATTTTACTGGGTTCTGTTTTCATTTCGATTGTATGCATATGGTGCGCGCGCGTATGTGCGGTAGCGTGAAAAAAAAAACCAGGTGAATTCTTTTCACTCTCATTTGTCAATGCCATACCAAATCGAGAATTGGATATTCAAGTTGAAATACAAAACAAATGGATTTTTTGTTTTTTTGTTTTTTTTTTTTTGCTTTCTTTTTGTATGTGTTTCGGTTATTGTTGTATTTCCTTTTCTCTTTAAATATTGAAATTTGAATGAGTTGGATAATGTTGCTGTTTTTTTTTTCTTTTTTGTTTTTGTTCTTTGTTTGCTCGAATCCCTTTTTCACATTTTATATTCATTATTAATGTGATAAAACAAAAACAAAACACAAAAAAAAAAAAAAAAAACATTGCATTTGAGAAAAAGTAAAAATATGTGGGAAAACTTTCAAGTGTACTTAAGTTAGTATATCGAATCGAATCGGTTCAATTTTATAAAAAACGAATAAAAAAAAAAAAAAAAAAAAAAACCAACAAAAAGAATTTTTAACTGCGAGCAAATGATTACATTCATTAGGAGAGTTTAAAGTTTAATTGAAAATATTTGTGTTTCAATTGAAACCATTTTTATTGTAAATTATTATTGTGGATTTTTAGGGATCTGTTTCAATCAATGTCCTCGAAGGCCTACATTAAAGAGTTCTCTGAGGAACTTTTTTAGCCCCTACATCATAATACATGCAGCGAAAGTTTATGAGTTGAATCAGATAGATCTGTCCATTCACGACCTTATTTAATCTATTCAATCCCTCATTTTTTCTTCTACTTTTCATCTGATCGTTTGTTTATCTATTCATTTTATGTATCGTGTGTATATTTTTCTTCACCCATATTTCGTTTTATACCTTCTCTCGTCTCTATATACATTCGCTTTTCTATGCGATAATTTGCACTCCTTTCATTCGGGTAGTCGTAGTTGAAAGCAAACACCCAAACATATACTAAAACCGAGCTCAATTTTCGTATTGTTCCGATTCAAATGAAAGAATTGTTATTCGTAATGATGATTAACATTTTATAAACTTTAAACTTTATAAAGCTGATGCTTTCAATCAGAGTAATATTTGTGTAATAAAAAAGAAAACAACCGTTATTTCTATGTTCGGTTTTGTACTTCTGGCATTACCTCTGTACACTTTGAATAATAGGACTCATACGTTCATATGAAGAAGTTTTGAAAATTTCTAAAATCTATTACAAATATTTATCAGTGTGATGATAACATGGGGTCTATAGAGTGGCTGATACTCTCACAATTATCAAAAATTGTTATAACTTTTATGTAATTTATTAGTCATATACAGGATGTGACGCGTAGGATTTTTTATTTCGCTGATAATGCTCAAAAATAATTATCAGAGATGTCTTAAAGTATATTTTAATTAGAATAAGATTCTGCATAGTTTGAACAATTTATTCGGAATTTAGATATAAGATGCTTATATTCACAAAAGCTGGCGCTAAACTATTCCTAAACTACGTTTACAGATCCAGGTTGAAAATAATCCTTACCCTTCAAAAAGTGCGCTAAAAACTTTTTAAATTGAAAAAAAAAAAAACGTGAAAGTTTCGAAAAATTTTTGTGAATAATTTACAACTTGTAGCAAATGTTGAAAACGAAATTTCGAAGTACTTTCAAAAAAACTAATCGAATATAAAATTAATCTGATGAATATGTGAGATTCTCTCCAAAATAACTTAAGGAGAGAAACCACTGTAAATATTTCAAAATAAAAATTGCTTTCGCTGAAAGAACATTTGTTTTGAATCTTCTAAAATATGGGGAAGAAAGTTTTCTAATTGGGTGCTTGAACAACAGCCCCCCGATCGAATTTTCTTTAATAATGAGGCTCATTTCTTACTTGGTGGATATGTCAACAAGCAAAATTGTTGCATTTGCGACAGTGAAAATTTACAAGTAACTGTCGAAAAATCGTTGCATTCCCAAAAAGTCATTGTATCGTATGGCAGCACCGTAGGTTTTTGACAGTGTGACATAAACTGTCAATTCTGATCACTACATCCACATGATTACCAATTTTTTGGTGTGAAATTGAAGACATGAATATTGATAATACGTAGTTTCAATTGGACGTTGATACAAGCAACACAATATGCTCCATTTTGACATTGTGGCACATGAAAGTTTGCGGACGTGTAATTTCACGTTTTGGTAATGTAAATAGGCCAACGAGATAGTATAATTTCTCATCGCTGGATTTTTTTTTTCGTGAGCTTACGCAATGGGTCGAGTTTATGCGAATAATCCTCAAACTATTCGCACTTTGAAAACGAACATCCGCCAGACTATCGCCAAGCTATTGCTCGCTATGTACAGACAAGTTATTGAGTATTTCATCAAAAGAATCCAGTCCTCTAAGATGTATTTTAGAGAGCATTTGAATGACGTTATATCCTAAAAATAATGGCAAGATATGCAAATAATATACTGAGAATAAATGTAATCTAAATTTCAATCAGAAGTGTATTTTATCTACATTTACTTTCGAAACTACAAAATGGATAACTCCGTTAATATAGTCTAAAATATATATAAATTTTTTTAAATACTTAAATATTATTATTCCATTATCTTTCAAAGAAAAAAAAAATTACCCAAAAAAAAAAAAGCTTTGTTTTAAGTTGCTACAGTGGTTTCTTGTCTTCTGGCTTGTTTCGTAAATAGTTTTAAATACAAGTACAAAATTTTTTAACTAGTTTAACAATAATTTTATATCGTTACAGAAAACAGATTGTAAATCTAATGGGAATAGTATGTAAACCAAAACAGAGCTCTTTTCACTTAAATATTAAAATTTCTTAGTTATCGACAAAACTTTTCAGTATTTCTGACACTTTCAGTCTGTTCAGTAGTTGCGAGAAAATATGTGAAAATTTTACGACCTCTTTCAATATGACCTAACAACTATAGTAGTGTGTGCCAAGTTTTAGCTTACATTGCCAATTTTCGTCACTTTGACAAACATAATAAGGCGATGTAGTAAATCAGTTCGGTTTTATATATATATATATGTATACATATATATACGTATATATGCATTTTTTACGGCCCAAGATACGCATCCTGTGTTTGAAACTAAAGTACAAATTTACTGTATATGCAATTTGTTAGCAAATGTTTGCTTTTAGAAAACTTTATTTATGGTATTAAAAATAGTGCTCAGATAAACATATATATAAGTTTTTGTTGAAATATTATAAATTTAATTATTTTTTTTTTGTTTCTTCGAAGCCATCAGTTACAAAATGGAAACTGTGCACCTTTAAGTGAGTGTCTTAGTTATGTCCATGCAATATGCATAGATAATGGGTTACACAAAAATATATTCTTTCAAATTTTCACTTAAACTCTTATAGTTTCCCATAGTATTGCACTCAATGCATATTTAATGAAAATTTAATGAAAAATTTAAACAAAATCTCTTTAACTATCTTTTATCCTTAAAGAGTAGAGAAAGAAGCTAATGATGCTGAATATTGATTTTATTTGAAAGCTTTTTTCATTTTACCAAAGTACTTCAAACAACATCTAATAGTGTATTATTTGTGCTAATATCTTAACATGTAAGCACACGCTAACACATCCACATGCACGTGTGCAATAATTTCAAGTCAAAGATAGCAATGGCTGTAGTAATAGTAATAGAAATAATAATAGTAGTAAGAAGTATACACATATTACTTGTGATTTCATATATACATTTATATATATGTATATGTATATATACATATATCTATGTATATGTATATATACATATATATATATATATATAAGAAAGCATTATTTTTAACATATTCTCTTTTCTTTTTAACTTTTCATATCTCTTATAAAAAATAACAAGTAAGATAGTTATATTCGACTATGCCGAATCTTTTATACCCACCGCCCTTATCTTAAAAAGGGGTGAAAAACTAAATTGTCATAGGTGGGCGTGGCAATGCAAGAACTTCCAATGTTTCTGCCAAATTTGAAGCCGATATCTTTATGAGAATGCTTACCGCAGATATGAGATAGTTAAGCAGCCAGATAAATGGACAGATGTACCGACAGATACGTCTAGGGGGATTCCGAATACCATACTGATCAAAAATATATACACTTTACGAGGCTTTTGAAGAATTCTTTTTAATATTACAAACTTTTCCGCAAAAAAATTTAATTTCAATATTCTATTATATCGATTGGACGTTGTCAATCGTGTACCGTTTTTGCACAGAGACTATGAGACAACTAGTGTAATATTTGTGGAAATTTTTATAGACCTAGCTGCCATGGCTTATGAGTATTAAGCAAAAAAAAAAAAAAACAATTTTTTTTTTCTACCGAAAACAGAGGTGGTCTTAGTCTACGTCGTATTGTGAACGTGTCCTTTAACCGATTTAGCCCATTTTCAATAACAACCTGCGTGCAAGAACTTTTAATGTTTCTAACATATTTCAAGTCGATTCTCTCATTTTTACAGCCAAGAGAATATTTACCACAGACGGACAGATGGATATGCTTAAATCGATGCTAAATTTGATGCTAATCAAGAATATATATATACTTTGTGGAGTCTCCGAAGTGTCCTTTTGGTAGTTACCAACCAAATAACGAAATAAAATATTCCCTTCACCTTCGGTGGTGGGTATAAAATAAAAAAAAAGGAAATATATAAGATAATAAGAAGATATCTTTCGCATCGTAACGAATTTAAGATACCGAAATGAATTAAAATCACTTAGAAAGTATATTATAATTGTGGGCATATATTAGTAGACTGCAAGTGGTCAAGCATTTATATGATATTTATTTGCTTTACTTTTACAGCTAATTTTAGTTTTCAGATTATAGTGTAAATTTTTTAAGATCTTAAGATTTACGGAAGAAGAGTTTTAAACAATTTCAAGTCTTGCAATCTAGCATAAACAAAAGACATAGATAAATAGATGAAATGTTTGAAAATCTTAAGATGATTAACTTTATGAATTAATCGTCTATGGTAAGTACATACTTATCGTCTTCTATTATATAAAAGGCAAATAGATATTTTTGTAATATGTTCAATAATGTATTGTATGTCACTATTTAAATCAGTGCATGACTATTAATTCATATATTAACTAGTATTTTCTATATATATATATATTCTATATTTAAATATATATATATATATATATATATATATATATATATATATATATATATAGTTGTATATCGTATAAATTTAATATTCTCTTTATTCCTCCAATTACTGGATACAACTAAAAGCGTATTTCTATGATCACATATACATATGCATTTCATACGCATTTACATGCACAAACTAGAATAGAGAGATAGAAAATTTGAATAAACTTAAAATGTTTTTTTTTTTTTTTTTTTTTGATAACATTTGATCCGGAATTATTGCTTTTTATCGCTAACATCTAATGCTATCAGATGACAAAGTAATTCAATGCAATCATAATATTATAATAGAAAATGCATTAAAGAATCTACGAAAAGATAAAAACTGAAACACTGTTTTACAAGAATTGTTTATCGAAAAATACGAAATAAAATGAAAAACAAAAAATATATATCGTCAGACAAGAATATAAGAGATATTTTCTACGAATTAAATCTTCATATATAAAAACATCATAAAAAAATCTATATAGAGTTCAGAGCAATAAATTGTTTGCGTATCAAATAAAAGGAATATTTATGAGCATATGTACAGAATTGAGTTTTGAAAGCAAAACAAAAAAAAAAAAAAACGAAGTAAATGCAAATGCATAGAAGCATACAGGAGAACGTATAGGAATAATAAAAAAAATCTCAAAAATTTATCAATTTTACATTCAACATATTTTATTTTAGATTTACATCTTTAACTCGTAGTGCAGTGTATGATTTACATATCATGTAAAAATATTAAGAGCATCTTTTGATAGGTAGAGAAAGTTTTTATCTTTTTGCCCATTTTAAGGAAAATGTCTTCAATGCTCATCACCTTACTTATATGTCGATTGATTGATGGTTTAGGATTATTTAGATATTTTTATGAAATTATTTAAACAAGAAATATATTAAACGGATTTGCTACCTTTGAGTGTTTTGATTTTTCATTTATTAATGTATTTTTTTTTTTTTTTTTTTTTTTTGTTTTATTATTGAATGCTTCACTTTATTTTCGAATTTATTTCAGATTATATGATTTCACGAGCGTGAATACAGTTGGTGGATTTTCTTTATATTTAAGATTGATTCATTAAAGACGTAACAATATCTTGCGTACACGAAATTGTGGATCATTTTTTTTAAATTTAAATGTAATCAATATAGTGAAACAAATTTGTTTTTTTTTTTGTTAGTTAATAATTATTTAAAAGCATAATGCGTTTACATCAAACATATTTTTTTAACATCTTTTTTTTTGTTCTTTTGTTTCTTCTTATAAATATTGATTTAAAAAAGCGATAATTTTATTTAAAAGTTTTCTTAAATTTCTCAATAATTTATCAAAAATCATCTATAAAATTCATTAAAGTTAAGCAATGAAAAGAAAAAAATTCGTATATATATTTCATGAAAAACGCTTATGATGAACCTTCATTGGAAATTCAAAGTCATTCACTATAGAATTGATATACCGCAGTAATTATGGTCAACCTGAGTATTGTAATTGCAAGAAAAATCCGATTAAAGTTTAAATTAGTGATAGGTTTAAGCAAAATCTTCATTTAAAAAATCGAATTTTTGGCTCATATAAAGCATTTCAATCACCATAAAATCTTTTGGATCATTTAACACGATAAAAATATGATAAAAAGAAAAAAAAATCCACAAGGTAACAGTTTACTACCACTTAATTTAGTGTTTAGTTTCGATACAAAATTTCTTGAATTCAAGAATTGTATTAACAGTTCAGATAGAGAATATTGGGAGTATAATATTTAGAATATAATTTGATGTAAATGTATGCGTTCAAAGTAAGTTATAATCTAAATACTCGACATTCGAATTTCTTTTTACATAAATTGATTCCTTCGTTGGCTATATATGGCTTAATTATCTACATAGCGACGTCATTTATTCATTTATTTATTTTTATTTGATTTTATTAAAAGATACGGCAAAACACTATTTGTAAGGATACGTACTTCATAAAAGAGCAACGTACTTAATCGTCTTTGTGGTGACTTTCGTTTATATTATAATTCATGTAAAATTCTCCTCATTCTTTGTCTACTTCTGTTTATCTAATTAGCACAGAAATCTTATGAGGCGCACTTAACCTATGATTTCTTTTACAAAACCTCTAACTTAGCTTAACTGCTTATCATTAAGATTATAAAGATTGCAAAATTCTCTAAATGCATTCACTATAAATTTAATTACCGTAAAATTTTACGAAAATTAAATTCAGTTTTATTGGTTTAATAGATGATTTGAACATTTTAGGATGGATATGTTTGGAAAAAAATTCTTTAATTATCATAAATTTTATTTCTGAAATTTTGGCTCTTTTCGTAAGCGCTCCAAAAAGAGCGCCTACATCAAATGAACCTCTGCTGGAAAATTACAGTCTAATCTCTTGTCTATTGATTTCTAGCTTTTTTTATGTAGTAAAAAGATATCTTTAGAGAGTGTATTTCCAAAAAAAAGTATGCTAGCGTAGCTTCATCGAGATGAACGCTAAGTAGATTTAAGGCTAAGTATAATGCGTGCCGTAGATCGCCTTGAATTGAAGGTGTTTCCGAAGATTGGTTTCTTAAACAATTTTTGTTTTGAAAATTCCTCCTTAAATATGATTATTCTACTATCGTTTCATCCAAAAGAAAAATTGTCAAAAAAAAAAGAAAACTTTTTTTTAAGCTCTTACAGTGGCTTTAAAAGAGGGTCTCTTCTCTTACTAAATGATGGACTTTGAAATATTGAAATTAAGCTAAAAATATATAATCGCAAATGAACGAGACACGAATATTAAACGCTTTTACGAAAAGATTTTAAGATAGAGAATAATTTCACAAGAGATAACTTGAGAATAAAAGAGACTTTAGAAGACACGATAGATACTTTTAGTTACATTTCGATTAAGGCACAAATTTGTACTGATTGAAGTATCCGAATATTCCTATAATAAAAGCACTTAGTTCTGAGAATTTTTGAATCTTATATATATGTAAAGAGTTCACCGATAATTTGAATACTTTCTCTCTTCATTCTCGAATTTTTTTTTTTTTTTTGATAAAAGTTGACTCATCAAAATATCGAACAATTAAATGCTAGTGTATGCCTTTCGAACCTAGCTGTAGCTCTTACTTGATAGAAAAATTTTATGTGTATACACTTAAGCACTTCTGAAATTTATATGACACGAATTACATCCCGTTATAGTATTTTAGAAATTTTTAATTTTTCTTTTAAATCTTGAATAATCAAACTCTTATGCAAGGACTTTAACTGATTGTTTACTATAAAGTAAAAAAATAAAAAACTGAAAATGAAAATGAACATGAAAATAAAAAAACAACAACAACGACAACAACAACAAGAATAAAGAAAACTCTTTAGAAATTACAAATCAAAAAAAAATAGTTGTGTGTTTGTGAAAGTTTCTTGTGGCAGAAGAATGCCATACAGTACAAATCTAATAAATGTAGATGATGTAAAGGAACAGGTGCATATTATGAAACAAAGAAAGCAAACAAGTGCATGAATGCATAATGAAATCTATGTAAATTTACAAAATAAATCGCCGGAATTAAGATGAAAAAGAAACTGAGCTTTCACAAGTGTACGAGTTTTTGTTTTTTTTCTTTCTTTCTTATTTTATTTTCCCCATGTCTTGATAAAAGTTGAAAGGATTTTTTCTCTCTCTCTCTCTCAGTCTGAATTATTATCGCTTACATTAAAGATAAGATATACGGTACGTATACTTACTATATGCATACCTTTCGTTTGAGAGTGTATATATGAAAAATGAATAAATTACTGCTAATAATAATGCTTCTGTTTCTGCCGGCTTCTTAGTAAATATAATAAAAGGAGAGATTATTAAAATTCAAGTCCCTAGTAACTTAACATAGTGTTTCTCATTTCTTTCTTTCTTTCTCTCTCTCTCTCTCTCTCTCTCTCTGTCTCTATGTCTTTTTCGGTCTCTCTCTCTCTCTGTCTCTATGTCTCTTTCTGTCTCTATCTCTCTTCCTAACTCGTAGTGAATAAAAAATTTTATATGTAAGACCTAAACAAAAAAGCGTTAAAGCGTACTAAGACGAAGAATCTTTTGATCCCTTCATATCCTCCACTATCCAAAGAATTATTTAGAAAAAGGACGAAAAGAGAAAAAGAACAAAAAAAAAAAAACAAAAGTATGTAAATTATATTTGCCTTAGAGCGTACAACTCTGGAATAATCACCGATTAACTTAATTTACATTTTTTAACAAATAGTTAAATGAATGAAATACATCACCACTACTTAAACGTACTACTAATAGTAAAGATTCGTTGCCTTTCAGATCTAATGATGAGATCATGTCGATTATTTTTTAAATGTATTCTTCGTAGAAAATAAATATCTTATTATTATTATCTCACCTTCAGAGAGTATCTACCATCAAGTGATCGGGGCAAATTAAATCTCCTATTCTATAACATTTTTCGTAAAAATTAGAAAAACATTTCCAACAGTCAATTAAATAAAACGAGCCACTCATTTAAGGTCTGTCTGTATAAAGTATTAAAAATAATCTCAGAACATAAGAACAATTGTGTTCTTTATGAATGTTGGAGTATGCAAAAAGACTCTCAAAGATCTGAGTATATCGATATGTATAATACGTTATTCAAGTCAGCAAGCAACTCGAACCAACATATGAAATATTGTTACATCTAAGATTTTCACTGTATTTAGAACGAAATTTGGTGGTGATGTATACTTAGGGCGATGTTTATTACCCTAAATTAACTGGCTACTTTGAGTGCAAATTGAAATTGAATTAGATAATTCCGAAGTATATCTTCAACAAGACTTTTCAATGAACTCTGATGTGTTAACTTACATAAAGAGGAAGTAGTTTCTCATTTAGATGGTGTACATCCAATAGTAAAGCATATGTTAGATTTCCTTGTTAAATTTTATAATGTTTAAACAAATTGACATAGAGGAAGTCCACAGTTTTATTTAGAATTTTAGGGTTACCCTAACTAAAATTATATTAAAAAATTGTTTTTTTTTTTTGTGGGATTCGCTGATAGTTGTTTACGGCTAGTGTGGTAGACTTTACTTTAATTAAGACTGACGTGTGCTGCAACTATTATGAATAATATCGATCGGTGAAGACGATTTCTACCTAACCCCTCTCCCTTTCTCCCTACTTTTTTCTACACATTACCGTTTTTATGTACATTTACGAGATATCCACTGAGTGATGGCTCACAAATACCAGAAAAAAAGAACATAACTCTCTTCATGTTTTTTTGCTTTTATGATAGTCCTCTAAAAGGATATTGTCTGTATTTAAGGGGCTTTCTTCTATAGTGGCAATCAGGAGAGATTATTATATATTATTGCTGAAGAATGAGGAGGTACGGCAATACGTAGTCAGGTATGCGAACAACTTCAGGACAAGAAAACCGAATAGTGCTATTCAAAGCCTTGTTTGGTGGGTAAATTTCTTTTATTTTCTTGCATATACCTATACATAGGAACAATATTATTCTGATACTTGAGAATGTCGAGAATTTTGGCCAAACTCCCGTCTCATTAATTCGGACAATGGCAATTTTAAAGTAATGTAAATATTTATATTCATATTATTATATATTTAATAGTTAATAGTGATAAGTTTATATAATAATGTGTGTCTTCTTGTCATAGTTGTTAATGATGATTTTGTATTAGATTTGGTATTCCTGAGTGAATAGTCACAATAAAACTCATCAATTCAATTCTTCAATTTTGTGATAAAACAGGGTTGTTAATGTAGGGTAAACCCCATAATAGAAAAAAAATAGTTCGAGAGTTGTGCTATCTCTGGGATGTTGTTTAGAATACGACTGTCAATTGGCTTTGGACGTGTTGGCAAAAATTTGCTTAATTTTAATATAAAACTCTTCCAAATAATTAAGACTCTAAGTGATGACGTTAATTACGTCCCTGGTCAAAAGCATTTAGAGAAATGCTAAAAGCTATTTTCAAATGTTATACACAAATTAGAGAAGGTAAAACACCCAATGTCAAAAGGAAATATTACCTCATAACGATAATGTATCCTTTTGCTTGTCTATAAACATTTTCATTTTACATTCTATTATATATTTTATTCTTAGATATGGACCACATTTCGAGGATGTGCAACGAGTAGGGCAACCGACCAATCTGACTGTACAAGCGGGTAGTAGCATACATTTGAATTGCAGAATATCACTCCTCCAAGATAAAACGGTAAGTTGGCTAAACTGACAAAAAAAAAAAAAAAAAACAAGAATGCCAGAAGCGAAGGAGGCACATAAAAGGCGTATTTATATATAAATATTTAAGTGTGTCCCTATCAAAGTTATTGGTTGGATGCTAGTAACAGCAAAATTAGCAAAAAAGCTGAAAGCAACAAAAGAAAAACTTTCCTCACTCTTGTGTTATACTTTTTTGCTAGAGTCTATCGCCACACTTAAGCTTAAGATATTTGTGGAGGTGTTAAACTTTTCATTATAAGTATTCAAAGGCTCAGAGGTTTTCTTTTTTTTTTGTTTTTTCTTTTACTCTTGCATAATAAGCCTTTTATTTACTCAATTGCACTCTGACATTCTCTTTTGCTTTGAAATTTTAACGAAAAACTTCCTCTTGTACTGTCCATAAAGTTTTTGTGTGTGTTATGTGATTTTTGAACTTTTCTTCTTTCATTTTATGTCAATTTAACTGTGCTTAACAAATTACTATTAAGAAAAGAAAAAAAAAAAAAGAAAGGGACGAAAAAAAAATTGTAGAATTTATTAAGAATATTTGTCATATGTTTATGTTTTATATGTGTGTGTGTGTGCGCCTAAAGGTCTCTTGGGTACGTCGTAATGTACAGGGCGAGAACGCTTTGGATTTATTAACTGTTGGCTTACACACCTATACCGGTGATAAACGTTATAAAATGGAATTTCAGTATCCACATAATTGGCGTTTGAAAATCATTAACGTAAAAAAAGATGATGAAGCAACTTATGAATGCCAAATATCAACACATCCGCCACGAGTAATTCAAATCAATTTACATGTAAATGGTAAGTAGATATTTATAACAAAGCTCTATATAATGAATAATAGTAATGAAAATAATGATGACATCGACGGTGTATAAGTATTATATTAATTTTCTTTCCTTAACAATATTCGTTTGCTTTAGCTCCAAAAGTTATGATTGTTGATGAATTTGGTGATCCACTACAAGAGAAATATTACGAAATCGATTCCACGCTACAATTATCGTGTTTGGTACGCAACGTAGCAATGAGTTCATCGGTAGTATTTTGGAAGCATGGTGAAGATGTTTTAAATTATGATGTAACAAGAGGTGGTGTAAGGTAAAATGTATAAACGGATTCATTTCATGTTTAGTTTTTTTTTTTTTTTTTTTTTTTTTTTTTTTTTTTTTTTTTTTTTTTTTTTTTTTTTTTTTTTTCTTTACACTTCAAAATCATTATACTTGTCTATCTGTAAAAAATTTATATTTACTTTGACTTACTAATATATACAGAAACTTACTAGTAAGCATTACTTGACATTGATAAGTAATTAAAATATTTACGTGTTAACTTTGCTGATACCATGTGCCAGCCTATTGACATTTTTCTTTATATATCAATTATTACGTTGATGAGGTACATCATGAAAAATTTACTTTACATTTAATCGAAAATAATGTTTAATTTTTTATAACTATTGAGAACTTTTCATAGATTCTGCTATTAGTGACTTAATACTTTCAATAAATTGTTGTTGACATAAACTTTTTTTTTTTTTTTTTAAATAAGTAGAAGGGTATTACACTACGTTTAGTTGTATAGTTAGCTGATAAAATGTCATTAAAATCATTAGCACGTAAATGGTTTGTTTGTTATTCTGGAAATTTCGATGTGTTAAGAAGTGAAAGTGATCGATCATGTCGATTAATTGCCATAAAATTCGTCCATCATTATCTGCTCGAATTTGATTAAATGATTGACGAATTATCATTTTCTGCTCTTTCAAGAAATAATGCGATTAAAACTCACAATTGATGCAAAACGATCAGAATTGTTGAAAAGAGATACGCATACGAATCTCATAAACTTAATCCATAACCTATGCATACGCATTAGTTCTCAATATTCATTTTACAGAAATTGAATAACTTTTTGATTTGATTTAATTTCGTGCTATTTTCTTATGATTAGTGTCAAAACTGAATTGATGGATGATGGCGCCAATTCAACGCTCTTCATTGCCAAAATCAATAAATCCGATTCGGGCAATTATTCGTGCTCAATAAACGAATATCAAAATTATACCATAATGGTACACATATTAAACGGTAAGTACGATACAACTAAGACCACATATATATATATATATGTATATATATATATATATTACTATGTATATATACATACTATACATATATAGATAAATATTACATTTAAGTAGTATGTACGCTTATTATGTGTATAAAAGTCCTCTTGTTATTACAATACACAGGTATATAACGGATATGTTTACAAACAAAATGTTAGTAAACATGAATTCTCACTATATAGTTTAGTTAATGCTTATGCTTATGCAAAACTATGTAACAGTACTAGGATTGTTGGTTGAAAATGAAGTTAATAGAAGTGCGTTTATTTGTATAAATCTAAGCACACATATAACATGTTAATAATGCAATAATTGCTTTTCTTTTATATACTATTGTTCACATGGATACGCACATTAAGTGTGTATGAGCATAAATTGAAGTCTAAACAGTTGCATCTATTTGCTACAAATTAAACAGAATGTTTTTGTTCAATAAAATTGAAATGTAATTAAGTTTAACATATGTGCTGGCACACTCATTCACTCATATACGCACCTTTATTCTCATATACACGTTATTTAACATTTTAATTGTATTTACATACTCTCTCTCTCTAGAGAGAAAAGCATTTTCTTGAGAAGTTAATTAAAGTATGAACAAATTCACTTATACATATGTAAGCGCATATATATATATATATGAAAATATATATATATACATAATATATATATATATAAAAATATATATATATATATATATATATATATATATATATATATGGATGTATGTATATATATATTCATTTTCTTACTTTTTAATATGTAGACATATGCATCAGATACAACAAAGCGTGTGTATGTATATCTGCATTAGTGAGTACGTAAGTACATTTGAATATATTTGTATATATATGTATGCAGACTCACATGTCCGCAAACATGCATAGACGTAGACGTTGAAGTATCGACTCAGTATATGTAAACTACATGTCTTATATCTGCTGTGTATTTCTATATGTAATCCATAGTAAAAAGTTAGAAAAGTATACATACATATATATATATATATATATATATATATATATATATATAAATGAAATGAACATTGCGTTATTACGAACAAGAATATGCTTTATAGGCTCTTTAAAGCTTCCCTCTGGGTGTTGCAAACGTTTTGCTAAAACACAATTCAGAAAATTTTATTCGGCTCCGGTCGAATCTTTTATACCCAGCACGTGCATCTTAAAAAAAAAATGCCATTTCGATATTCTGTAATATAAGGTAGGTGGTGTCGTTTATTGTTTTTCAATTTTCGGACAGGTGTTGGAGGGTCCCGCGTAGTAATATATATATATCATATATATATATATCATGTACACAAATATATATATATATATACGTATCAGTTTATCTATTTTAGCTTACGCTTAATGAATCCGAAAAAATAAGACATATTCTTAGCATATATTGTTTTATAAGCGTATCTTTTAAAAGATTTCATATTCATATTCAATATCAATTACAGTTGGAGGGACTTCCAATATTTTTGGCAAATTTAAAGTTGATCTCATAATTTTTGCGATTAAAAAAATGTTTAACACAGACAGACAGACGGATATGCTTAGATCGATTTAGTATTTGATACTTTAATGTTACAAAGATCTTGAAAAAATTAATTTAACCTTAACTTTAGAAGGTTAGTTTGAAGAGTTAATCGATCTTATTCGAACACGGCGCTTATAAACAGATAATAACGTAACCTGCAGGCACTACGAATACTAGAAATGTGGAAGTTTAGAAGGTTTAAGATAATAATCGCTCAATTATCGTTTAATGCAATTCGCTTGCAGAACATATTCAAATAGAAGCGGCAACTAGACATCAGTAATGAACACTGACCGTGCATGTTTAAACATAAGATTTATTTGGTTTATAAAAAAAATTCGTATTCAATTCTGATGTAAAGCATTTTTTATAGGATATTAAACCGATATCATACATAGGATCCAGATCATTATTGTCTATCAAGAATAATATCTAAAAAAATGAATTTTATAAGTCGCTTTTAATTTAACAAACGATATGAATGAAATCTTTCGCGTCTAAATGTTTTTTGTTTTAAAAACTTTTTAGTGAAATTAATTTATAGATACGTTTATATTAAGAATGATTTCGTTATTTTCGTCAAATTATTTCAAATTTTGCAACAAAAGTGTCACTTATATTGCATTCATTTTACATATGTTTTGATATATAATGATGTATAACAATTGATACAAAATGAAAAATAGAAAAAAATAGAAAATAAACCATTTAGGGAACAGACAATTTGTAATTCTGTTTATCTCTAAAAAATTTCATCTGAATAATGCATATTCAACAGATAGTTTTAATGTTGTCTCTACTTTTTTTTATTTCATTAATTTGTCACAAAGAAGGGAAAAGGTAAAGCTTTTTTTTTTTTTCTAATCTGGTTAAGATTTAAGATTTCAATATAATTTCACTAAAGTTTCGATTTTTTGTTGATATATTTTTTATTTTCCGAAATCATAATTTTTTTGTTTAATTTCAATCAAAATTACGGAAATCACTGGAATCATTTCCAATGTAAATGCATTAATTATGAACAATTTTTTTTAAATTAAAGATAAATATTATGGACATAAAAGATTTAGATTTTCCAATACAAAGTTTCGATTACAATTCTCTTCAAATTGTAAAAACTTTTAGTTATGTAAAAAAAAGAAAAAAAAAAAGAAGATAAATACAGTCTCATTACTTTTTGTCCATTGTGAAGGAAATCTTTCTCAATTTTATTAAATTATTTCAAGCCAAAGCTGAGATGTTCGTATTTTGTTATACACTTTCGAAGAAAGCATTACTTTTAGTTTTCTCTTATTAATGAAAATAATCTTGTTTGTTATTACTTACTGCAGAATACGATAACGAAAGCAACGCGTTCTTAATCGTGTAATCGATAGTTAAGTTAAATAATTTGATTTTCAATTTAATTCCGATAATATGATGTTTTTTTTTGAGCAAAACACATGAGATAATTTATGATTATTAATCAAGCAGTGACAAACTGCGTAATGTACGTGTGTACATATGATCTAATATGAATGTAGATATGAAAAGATAGATATTAAAATAAATATTGAGGATAACGCCCATACAAATGTATTGTATTTGTGCTATTTCCTAACAATTAATTTAGGATTAAAACAAGATAAGAAAAATAGATGATCATATATATAAATCTGAACCTCGGAATTTGCTTATAGAGCAATGTCCTATAGGTGTCAATGCAGTTATAGTCAAACCGCAACATTGACGTTGTTTGCTCTCATTTAATAGAGATTTTCAATTCACAACAAAGCAAGTTTCATAGAACAGCATACTTTATAATAGCGTTTAACGTTTCGAATGTTGGATCCAAAACAAAGAACATTCACCGAGAGAATTTTTTTTTTATTTGAACAATACAAAATGAACTCGTTTTTATATAGTTCCGTTATTGGGGATAATAAGAGGATCGTAGGAATAACAAAAAAAATACCATGAGTAAAACCATGCATATCATTTACTTCGTCCCTGAAAAATGAAACGCTCTGGCAAACAGTAAATACCTTGTGTTTGGTGGGGGGAGCAGAAGGTTATGGTCTATTTAAGTCTAGTGAACAATTCATCGATTTGAATGGCTTACTGTTCGAAAAATGGTCAGTATATCGAAGTATAAAAATAGACGAAACCAGTTTGTAATACGTTAGAAGCAATAGCCCATGCGGCTTATTGATCAAATTCAACAGTGTTTTTGGCGTCACATTTACAAATATATATTGGGTTGGTAACTAAATAAGTGCCGATTTCTTCAATAAAGTAAAAGGGTTTTTTTTTTTACTTGGAATGAAGTTCAATTTCTAATGTATTTTCCCTTTTGTTCGACGACTTTTTTCCACCTTTCTAACAACTTGACAATTCCATGCTCGTAGAAAGTTTGATCCTTTTCGGCCAAAAATTGAATTAAGTGAGATTTTACAGCGTCATCATAGTTGAAAGATTTACCACAAAAGGAGTTGGCCAGGGATCGAAATAAGTGGTAATCCGATGGCGTATGATCAGGACTATATGTTGGGTGTACCATTAATTCCCAACCAAGATCCATCAATTTTCGCCGAGCGGGCAAAGAAGCGTGCGGTCTAGTGGAAAATGACACCTTTACAATTGACGAATTCTGGTCGCTTTTCCTTGACCGCTGCATTCAATTTGTCCAATTGCCGACAGTAAACTTCCGAATTAATGGTTTCGTTCCCTGGAAGCAACTCAAAATACATTGGACCTTTCCAATCCCACCAAATTGACAGCAAAATCTTCTTTTGTTGGATATGTGGCTTTGAAGTGGTTTGCGATGACTCTTTAGGCATACAACACGATCGCTTTCGATTGACATTGTTTTACATAATCCACTTTTCGTCTCCAGTGATGAATTCGAATTCATGGCGTTTAAGCAATAATTCGTAAGCGCTAATGCGCTTTGTCAGATGAATTTCTTTCAAATCGTGCGGAACCCAAATCTTTAGCTTCTTAACGAGACCGAACGTTTTAACTGTATGTGAAACATTTAACTTTTCGGCAATCTCCCGTGTAGTTACATGACAAATCCGCTTCGATGATGGTTTTGATTTCATGGTAAAGTAGAAACATTATAAGTGTTTTTTTTTTTTTTTTTTTTTTTTTTTTTTTTTTTTTTAAATTGTATCACTCTTGGGTGTAGATTGCTAGAGAGTAAACGTAAGAGGTGAACTTCACAATATGTACAGAAACACATGTACGCAGATAAATGGAAAAAAATATTAAAACGAGACTAACATGTAAAATGAAACATATAAAATGTAATATATTGAATATATATTTTTTGATGATGTTAGCGGGGTACTTGTCTAAAATGAGTTAAAGAAATTGATATAATTGACTAAAGGTGACTCATTCAGTTTGATAATGAAACTAAACGAAATTGATTTAAGTTTGCAATGAAAAACAAGAAAAATTCTTTTTTAAATGTTTACATTAAGTTTTAACTGAAAAATTGAGTTTAAATTAATCTGAAAAATTGACTTAAAAATGGGCGCCTATTATCAAGCGATTGACTTTTTTAATACCACTCTTGCGTTTGTACTTATAGATTAATTAACGAAAATAAGTAAATTCTCTTTCTTAGGTTATTTGAAAGAAGAAACAGTTATTTGGGATATATTAAATTTACGTGACGCTTTCAAACATGTAAAGTTAAGCACCTTATGAGAATTTTACGTTGATGAGTACCTTTAGAGCTTAAGGGGTAATTATCCATCTTGTGTTCGCTAAAAATAGAATAATTTTTTTAAATTTTTTGTATTCAAACAGAAAGAGAAAAATAAAAAGCGAAAAGCTTTATTAATTATGCGTATTTTTCCATATAAAATAAAAAAAATCTCAAAACCTAAAAAAGAACATTTTTTCATATTTTTTTAAGAACTAATGTGAAAGAGTGCTGCGGATCTCGAAAACTTATTCATTTTTTTTTTTTGTTTGACTTCTCTTATTATACCGTTAAGGAGCATGATTTTGCAACTTGAAAGTTTGTGAAAATGTGACTTAAAATCTGGTGATCTAATGATGAACTATTTTTTGCAAAAAAAACTGATTTAGTACTGATTTAAAAGGAAAACAGTAACGATTTGAATATTTTTTAGTCGGTCGAAAATCAATTCTAGAATTGAGAAATATCAATTTATAGAAAGATAAATCTATGTATCGTTAGAGAATCTTATTTTAAAGCTGAGACTTGAAAGAGAAAAAGATTAAAACAGTAAACTGAGAGAATTTAAAATTTCAATTTTCAAGAACTGTTTGTCTTAATTCTAGTCTCTGTTACTATGCAGTTAGTTCAGTGGCTTTCAATACATTTTTTGGGAGGAGCGTAGTCGTATCCGAGTATTTTTTTCATCCCCAACTGTTTGTTGTATTTATCAAATTGTTGAATACACTCAAAATATCTATAATACGTGTTTTACAATTATTTTCAACAAATTGAATTTTTGGGCCAATTAAAATTTCATTTAAGTCAATAAAATGAAAAATTCAAAAAAAAAAAAAAAAAAAAAAAACATGATATTACTGCAAAAACAATCATCAGTAGTGCATAGAATTTTTGACTGAATTCATGTTTATCATTGACTTAATCTGTGTTAAGAAAAATTAATAAATCGATCGTTCCTAAAATCGAAAATTACATTTCTGAGATCCCTTCCAAAGGTTTTTTTTTTTTTTTTTTTTTTTTTTATTAAGCATGAACTTAGTACCTAATAGTTTATCTAGAACTTATCTCTCCATCTATTCGTTCTCAAGTGTACGAGGCAGAGTGAAGAAAAATGGTGAATGAAATTTTATGATTTCACTTGAGATCACTTTCACGGTTATGTTAATCAGGTGATGTTATATAATTGAGAATCCTTAGTAAAATTCGGTTTCCAAATATGTATGGAATATTAACAATGTAAAACGTTGAGATTTTTTTTTAAAATTTTCTTGGTTTCAATTTTCTTATTTTTTAATGCTTTTGAGTAATTTTACTATTAACTACACATCAGCAAATAAGATTTAGATTAAAACTTATGATTAAATTATAACTTATAATAAATAATATAATTAATTTTTTCTATCTTTTTAACTTTTTCTATCATATCGCCAGGTGAAAGTTTTGCGGAACTACATCATGGTTCAGCTAACTCTTGGTATTCAGCAAATTATCAATTGCTGTTAATTAATCTTATTTTGTTAATCAAAATAATACTATATTGGCCGATCATCAATGATAGGTAAAAGTAAATGTTTACCTATATATTGAAAATTTTTTCTGTTATCCTAAAGCAGCGTTCATCATTCACTTATCATGGCGAATATATGGCGGACAGGAAGAGCAAAAAAAAAGCAGAAGAAACAGAAAAGTGAGAAAATGCAAGAATGCTGATAGTTTAGTTCTATTAAAAGGTTTGTTTAACATTAATAAAAAAATATAAGGTGTAGCAAAAAATTATAATAATAAAATAAAACAAAAAAGAAATAAGGACCTTTCAGTGAACTTCACTTTGTGAAAAAAAAAAAAGAAAAAAAAAAAGGTCAAATAGACAAACGTTTAAGTTATTGAAAATAACTAGAAAATGCATATAAAAAACAAAAGAAAAAAAAAAAAGAATACAAAATAGAAGTAAAGGAAAACGTAATTAGATCAATAATTTATATGTACATATAAACACAAAGAAATACTCCTCGTTAATTTAAGTTTAGTTTAATTAAATGGAAAAGTTTTTAAAAACTTTGATGATTAAAATCTCGTACTATAGAAGAAAAAAGGAAGAGAAAAATTCGTCGTTAAGTAATTTGCGGAATATCCATCACCTTGATCCCCCTAAAAGCTATTTAAGTAAAAAAAACTCATACAATTGTTTCTATAAGCGCAGGGTTTTCTGCAGTAACGCATCGATTGCTTTTAAATTTAATTTTTCTTTTATAATTAATAGCTTGTCATAATGCTCACTACCCACAAACAAACAAAAACGACTGAATATTAAATGTTAGACTTTCAAATTTAAATTTTCATCAATTTCTAAATATTGCCAAAAACAATCAATTCTGTATATATTGCAGAGATACAAAAAACTCGTTATCAGTAACGGCAACGATTCTTTACTGCAAATATTAGTAGCATTTAGCCGTTTATATCACAGCTAAGAGGATGATAAATACACTGTTTTGATAAGCCCATATCTTGATTTATTATCTTTATATTTGTATTGATGTCACCCAGAATCTCTGTCAGACTAGCAGAATGAATGTAAGGCGAGAACATCCTGTACTCCCGTCCAATAGATTAGTATGCTACGTAATGATGTCTATACACATTTTCCTAAACATTTGAGTTCATAAGAAGCATTCTATGCAAGTCAGGTGAAATATTTTGCTAACATATCGATTTTGCAAAATGATTTTTAGTTTCCTTATATTGTGCGTATAGTCAGAGAACCTGAAAACTTTAACTGCTTTAGGATGTTTTGAAATCTTATAGATGCTACGAAGCGTGTGCGAATTTTTTTGTTAACAATTTCGTTATAACTAGAAAATTGCAAGGAATAGACAATCTGAACGTCAAGGACATATACACATAAAGATCACACTCGTAAGGAGAAGTTGAAAACGAAGAGGTAAAACAAACGAACTTAATTTTTACGCTATCTCTCCTTCAACTACGTTAGGTCTAAATTCGTAACTTCTTTCTTTTTTATCATCTATATATGATCTTCTGCGATTGTTTGCAAACCTTTTCAGAATCGATTAAAAATCGGTCCGTAATCATTTTTCTTTTTTTTTAACTGAACTTACCCTTTCCATTTTCTTTTTCAAAATTGAATTTTTTTTGTTCGGAATTTTGTTTGGAAACTTCTTCTCTCTCTCCCTCTACGCTGCTTTTTTACTTCTGGGAAAAATAAATACGTTGAAAATAGAGTGCACGGGTAACAAAAAAAAAAAACTACTGTATATAGAATTTGGGAAATTTACTGTTAAAATATATTAGAAAAGACAGTATTCATTTTTTGGTCACGGTCAGATCAAGACTGAATATTACGTGTATGAATTCCTGTTCCGTGAACAAATTCTGATCACTTCAACTGTAGGAATTTTACTTGAGTAGCCGTTCCATAAAATTTTCTATGGTATAGTATTTCATTAGCTATTTTGGTAACAATTATCATTCTTCTGTATACAATAGGAAAACTTTTAGACCTACTATTAAGAAATACCTCGTGAACAGAACTATCAACAATAGTTTATTTAAAGGTAAGACTATGCAATGCTTTTAAAATTTATTTTCTTTCTTACCTTTTACAAAAATGTGTTCTGCAATGAAAGAAATTTCGATAACGTTTAACACATTTACTTATTTACGCGTATTTAATTAAAATTCATGGCTTGACATTCTTTACTTTTATGACTCGACACATTTATTATTATTTTAATTCCAATAACGATATATTTAAAAATAATCTTATTTAAAAAACCAGTAAAAAAATTATAGTCGAGCAAGTCAAACCATTAAATACCCCACACTCTTCATTTACTTTCATGATATAGATTATCAAAAATCATGCCTTGTTTCCAAATAAAGTTTCTGCTTTTCATAGGAGCCTTTATAGGCCAGGGAAGCTAAAACAGGAACTAACGTGTTTCAGATTTAGTAAATTTGCTTTTTCTTTCAAAGATGATCTTATTTTTCAACCATTTCTCTCATCAAGCACTAAAATCGACATTTTCTTGTCATATGAGTATTCATAGGAACCCTTATATAGGATGGAAATCAAATAAAAAACCTATGGAGCCCAAATTTGGTGCAGTTACTTTCTGCGTGAAATTACTATTGTGGACCAATTTTTTGCGCGAGATATTAAAAATCAGACATTTTTGTCATATAAAGGCTCGCTTTTTAAAAGAACCACTATATAGGGTGACGTTCAAAACGTAGACCTACGTGGTCCAAATTTAGCATAGTTCATTTTTATATTAAATTATAATATAGGGACTTATTTGGCCTATTTTTCATAGGAACGGTTATACGAGAGGTGGTTCAAGGAATGTTCCTTATCCGATTCAAATTCTTCACATTTTTTTCTTTATATCAAATTACTGGTTCCAATTCGTTTCTGTTGAAAAATATCAGAAATTGCAACTTTTTTCATATAAAGACTCTTTTTCGAAACTATTTTCAATAGCGTACATGAATGTATCAAATTTCCTGAAAGCACTTCAATAGTTGCAAAACTACGTAGACAGACATCAGACAGACAGACAGACGGGTTTAAATCGACAGAAACAATTATTCTGAGTCGATCGGTATAATGAAAGTCCATTTGGGTTTTATTTACATATGCATAAACTTAAATACCCTGTAACGTAAGTGGTGTTAGGAATAAAGAAACGATTACTTGAGGTAATGGCTTTTGAATGTCGTTCAGTATAATTACAATCGTACAGACATCTCATACAGTATAATAATATAAGAGCATCTCCCTTGCACTACCTTATCAGATCTATAATTTTCGCTAGACCCTCTTTCTATACTTTATGTACATCTGTAACTTAAGTGCATAAAACTCGTTGGACAAACTTATAGACGGTAGCAATTCGCTACGAAAGCTTAAATTTATACCAAAAACGAATTTGTGTAGAACTTGTAGAAATTTTGATTTGATATTTTTCTTTATTTCAGGATTGAATTAAGCTAAACTGATCATGGTGGTGGATATAATAAAATAAGATAATACCCATGTCATTATTTCATATTAAAAGATTATCTGATTTATTTGCATTTAAATCAAAAAAGTTGGGAAAAAAAGAAGTCAAAACGGCTTTTTATCCTCAGATAGTACAGGCAGAGATATTCATAATAAATACGTACGAAGGGATTTTTTATTTCAAATCATTGAATGTATTATGTAAAAATGTTTATGCGAAAAGAAAAACACTAACTAAACATTTAAAAAATTAATTAATTAAATTAATAATTAATTAATTGGGCGCTGTTTCCCTAATATTTATCTAACTAAACTATTTTAATAAAATTAAAAAAAGTTGTATATCATACACAAAACATGGAGTAAATTAAAATAAATAATAATAATATATCGATACTATGGATAAATAAATTAATACGAAAGTTGTAATAATATATAGAGATGTACATGAATATATATATATATATATATATATATGTATATATATATATATGTACAAACATATATATATATATATATATACATATATACATATGCATATATGTATACGTCTAAAATCAATAATTTTTTTTAGTCATAACATTTGTCAAATTGTAACTGAACTAAAATTAAAAAAAAACCACTGAACATTAATAAAAACTAAATATAAATATAAGAAAAATAAAAATTGAAGTTTTTTTTTTTTATTTTTCCAGTTATTCAAAGAGAACCTGACAGAAAGTTATGTTATGTTGTTATGATTATTCGTTCCGAGTGTAATAAATTAGTTGTTTTGTTTATAATTCAAAGTTTGCGAGAACATTTTCCAAAAATTTTAAAAAAATGCCAACATATTTTTGAGGGAATCTGTTCTGTTATTTCTTCGATTGCTTATAATTCATTGAGATATTATTTATCTGTAAGATCCTTTGCTTTATTATATTATTAAGTTACATAGTCTAGTCTAGTCGCCTAAAGTCTTATTCTCCGTCTAAGAGATTAAACGGTAAGCAAATGGATACAACGTCGATATTGGCGTTAACGAAGAATATCTATACTTTGTGATAAAGACTGAATTCCATTATTATGGAATATTTGAAATACAATTTCTAAACAGTTCTCTTCAATTATTTTCTAAATGATTTTAGATATTTAAACTGAATGAAATAATTTTATACCAATAGTTTTATTAATTGTAATATCCATACATCTTCCTTCTGAGATATTCATGTATGCATTAAAACGTGAAATGGACAATCCTTCATTGAAGACTAAGCAAAAAAAAAAAAAAAAGAAAAAGAAGTAATTTCTTTTGCGGTAATGAATGCTTTAACCGTAAATATGTTTTGCAAGTCACTAAGCACAAAAATACACCAAAACGTGAGCAATAGAATCAATTTAATAATGTCTTCCTAGGTGCTTGTCTCTCTGCCCGATTATCTAACTATTAATCTCAGGATTCGAATCTAAAAAGTTTGGTTTAGAAGGATACATTTAATATTCATCTAAATCGTTTTATGACCTCATATCTAATTATAAAAGATAATAATTTTCTTCATTTTTTTCTTTATAAAGACCTTTATAAGATATTCGTAAATCAGCTTATAAACTGAAACCAATATAAGTATTTAATTTATTCCAAATGCTGGAAAGTACTAGCAAATCGTCAAAAATATAATAAAAAAATATATACGATATGCGGAATGCGATATGCGATATGCGATATATGTAATACGATATAAGCATTATATATTTGATTAATTAGATTTTAGCGTTCTATATCAAATATCTAACACAAGCTAATGATGAGCATTAAAAATCTTGATTCAAGTTGAATATAATTTAATTGGAATATGTTTTTATAGATTAACATGCTTTTGTCAGGAAGAAACAATTTCGACGAAATTTTAAACAACAATATTAAGTAACGTCTTTTACTCATCATATACGAGCAGTTATCAAATATATTCTTCCACTATCGCCAATAATCAGAACTATAATAAACATCAGATACTAATTGTTTAATAATGTAATCAAAGAAAAAGTTAATTTAATTCGTTTGATTTTTCATTTAGTGCTGCCTAATGCCGGTATCGCTTTTGCACTATAGACGGTTTTTTTTTAAATTTTTTGCTTTTGGTCTGTTCGGTTTTTATAACTTCTGCCCCAAATGTGAAATCAGAACTGCATGTATAGATAGCTACAGTTTTTATACTTTGAAATTGTACTGTTGTTGCTGTAATTCGATTTAAATTACGTTGAAGTTTTTGTTGTTTTCTTTTTTCTTTTTATTAATTTTTTTTTTGTTTTATTTTGTTTGTTTTTTTACTTTCAGTTTTATTTATTGTTTAATTTATTTGGTTAATTAACAAACGTTTTGGTTTTAATTAAAAATTTTTATAAAATTTTTTCCAATTTTCATTTTTATAGGAAAAAAAAGCTCTTATTATAAATAAAATACAAAAGCAATTAAACAGATATAAATATATATATATATATATATATATGTATGTATGTGCGGTAATTTAGCCACTACCGCATCGAATGCAAAACGTGTTTTCATATGCATACGTATATCAATAATTGATTTAATTGCTGAAAGATATATAAATTTTCATAAAAATTCACTTGAATAAGTCACACATAAAAAGTCAATTTAGTTCGACTTTATAATCATTTATACGAATTTTCTCTAGAAAATTTGAAAATTGTTTCCTTTTTGCAAAAAGGATCTAATAAATTTTTTATTAATTCATTATGCAACGATATATAATTCTTATATCGAGAATATATGTTCTGTGCAATAAACGATAAACGGAAATTTTCCTTTTATTTCTGATAATAAAAATGATTTTTCCTTTTCTTATTGGTGGATGACAACAGATTATTAAGAAAAAAAAAAAGAGGTTAGCACATCGCGATATACTTAAATATCATAAACATTTCACACAATTCTTTACTTATGACCATGAGATTATGAGATAAAGATTCGTACGCTTATAATAATCTACTAAATGCTGACCTCTGGCCCTTATCAAGCCCTTCCTTTACATATGTATATATAAAAGTTGTTTGAAAAAGCTTTAGAATATATATCGATATTAAACATTTCGACTGATTTGAAATTGAACTGAAGAAGAAATTGTGTAAATTCTTAAAAGTTATTCTCAAACAAAGGAAAAATTCGATATGAATTAATCTTGAATAAATTGGTCCCTTTAAATAATTACATAGATAGAAGTCATCAAGTTTTCTATTATAATAATTTGTCGAGTTGATCCTTGAAGGTGCATGTTTTTTTAAACGGATCTAATAGCTATAAAGTGTAAAGTTTCTATTTTTTTTGTTTTGTACGTAGAGAGGCCAAATATGAAGTTTTGGATTTCTAAATTTCGTATAGTATCACAATAATGATTCCACAATAATGACTGATAGACAAAAGGAGGTAAAAGGGGTACGAAGAAATTAGAATACAAGCAAACGAATGGACGGATAGACGGATGGATGGATGGATGGATAGTCGGATAGATGAATGGACGGATGGATGGATGAACGGATGGACGGATAGACGTATGGACATATGGACGGATGGACGGATGAATGGATGGACGAATGGACGGATGGACGGTTGGACGGATGGACGGATGGACGGATGGACGGATGGACGGATGGACGTATGGACGGATAGACGGATAGATGTATGGACGGATAGACGGATAGACGGATGGACGGATGGATGGATGAGCGGATGGACGGATGGACGGATGGACGGATGGACGTATGGACGGATAGACGGATAGACGGATAGATGTATGGACGGATAGACGGATAGACGGATGGACGGATAGATGTATGGACGGATGGACGGTTGGACGGATGGATGGATGGACGGATGGATGGTTGGACGGATGGACGTATGGACGGATGGACGTATGGACGGATGGAGGGATGGATGGATGGACGGATGGACGGTTGGACGGAAGTGAAAATAGACCAATCCAAAGAAGAACTTTATAATTTCTATTTAATTATTCATTCTTTTTTTTTCAAACAGCTGCTTAAATTAGTATACCTTTCATTATATAGTAGCAGTAGACGCTTTAAAAATGAGGCCGAATTGTTAGAAAAAAAAGAAAAAATCTATCAAGTAATTGGAGAAAATTCTTTTTGTTATAAATTAAAACTGGATTTTGTCATCAGTTATTTAATTATTGGCAGTAATTAAAGCAAAACATTTTTTTTTCTTTTGTTTTTACAAAATGTCTATAATGTGGTTACATATATATATATATATATCTTAGGTTTTAGGTTTTAAAGTAAACATAAGCACATATATGCTTGCGTGTGTGTGAACGTACGTGTGTAGATATTGCTATACTAAAGTACCTAATTGACTTATGTCGATTGTATTCATTGCCATCATACATGAAGTATTCGCAGGCTGTTTAACTAAAGCGGGTACTAACTGAGAAACTATTGGTCGTGTGGTGGTAGTATTTGTTGATGTCGTTATAGAGAGGCATGTCGGAGTCTTTACTTGTTGCTGCTGCTGCTGCTGCTGCTGTTGATGTTGTTGAGGCTGTTGAAGCTGTTGCTGCTGTACATAGTTAGCTGCTGTAGTTTGTGAATTGAACATTTGTTTCTTAATGGTTTTGGCATTTTGTACATGCAATGACGATAACATATTCTTATCAACGAACATTGAATGTGTGGTCGCTGATGTCGCCCCTACTACTGTTGCTGTTGTTGTTGTTGTTGTTGTTATTGTAGATTCAGGATCTAATGCCTGTGTATACGCTACATGAGTAGTTGTTGCGGTTAACGATGATGATATTTCATTTATTGCATTAATGTTGTTGCTGTTACTGTTGTTGTTAGTAAGTTTATTTGTATCGCTTATATTACTGTTGTGATTTCTGATCGCGGTTACATTGTTGTTCTGATTAATCTGCGTAATAGGATAATTATGTAATTGTGTTTGCCGTTTCTGCTCTTGCTGGTGTTGATGCTGCTGCTGTTCCTGTTGTTGCTGAGGCTGTCTTAAAGGTGATGTTAATGGTTGAAATTGTGGCTTTGGCTGAGATTGTGGGTATTGCTGTGGTTGTCCACATGAATTTCTTATGTTAAGTTGCTGGACTTCGTTAGCTCTTACTTCAAGTGTATTATTAGTATTAATATCTGTATCCAGTTGTTGTTTAAATGGTTCCCGTGAACTCGGCTTATCGGCCGCTGCCTGTAATTCCAAGCTTGGCTTTACTAGCAATTTCTGTAGCTTTTCTATTTCTGTACGATTCGCTTTCAAATTATTTAAAGCAATTCTCGGCAGCTCACTGAACTTTTCAATCTCATCCATTTTCTTCAATTCTTCATTCGTCTGCATTGCGTTATTCTCATTCTCATGTTTTTGCTGTTGGCAACGTAAATATTCTTGGCTTAATCGTTCCAATAGAGACAATTTTTTTTGCAACACTTCATTAGTTTCCATTAAGTTTGCCTCCACTTTTCGTATATCGCTGCATTGCAGTGCCAAATTGTTGTCCAATTTTTCGATTTCTAATTGAACTTCTTTTTGCGTTTGATACGCCCGTTTTAGTTGGTATTTGCGTATTTTTGCGTGTAATTTGGCGGACAGTTCTTCTTCTTTCTGCAATTGCTTATTCAATGTATAAACTTTTTCTAACCAAAATATTTGCATTTCAGTTTCCTCTCCCACAGTTTCATTAGCCAAATATCCCGTATTTACCGCATCAACGTTTGTAATATGTTTTGTAAATTTTTCAGTATCGGATCCTTTGTCCTTTTGCATTGCTGGTGCCGTTGCCGTTGCTATTGTGCTTACTGGTAAGGCGAAAAAATCTTTGGCTGTGTTGGCAAATTTTTTATGGTTTTCGTCTTTATGACGCTTTTGATCGTCCACTTTGTCCTTGTGGCGTTTCTTTTTCTTTTCCTTTTTCGTTTCCTTTATACGTTCCATACCAGTACCCGCACCAGTACCAGCACCAGTACCATTACCAGCACCAGAACCAGTGCCACCGCTAACGCCCGTGATGGCACCAGCAACTTTTAAGGCTTCGGGGTGTGCTTTTGTGTTGTTTGCTGTGTAACGCTGATACGGTTCATCTGTCAAACGAGAAGACCGAAAAGCAAAATAGAAATTATTTATTTATTAAGGTTTCGCTTCAATTTAGGATAAAAGAAAAAATTTGTTGGTATAAATGGATCACAAAAGAAAAACAAAAAAAAAAAAAAAAGAATAGAAAAACAGAAGAAAAACAAAATATAATTAAGGTAAATTAATTTCGCTTTTAATTCAATGAATAAGGCCACAAGTGTCTGTAAGTACCTTGCAAATAAAATATTTTTAAAAAATCATTATCCAAGAAAAGAGAAAAAGAAAAGACAAATTTTGCAATAGCGACTTACAATTCAAAATTTCAGCTTTTAAAAATTAGTCGAATAAAATTTAGTCTTTAGAGTATGATTTGTATGGTTCCGAAATCTATTCATCAAGTTCGATAGAACAAATGTAATACTTATCTGGGTTTATGCAAATGGAAAAAATTTGTTCGTATAATTTTTTACTCCCACTACACAACGGGTGAATTCGATTTTCAAATGATTCCTTTAAATTTAAATAAGTACAACTTTTTAGACATCTTAGTAAAATTTAATAAAGTCTTGCAGTCGGCTAACAAGACAAACATTGTAACCAAGTTAAGATCCTAGGCTGATTCATAGAGTTTTTAAAGTATTACCGTCGGTTTTTATGTAGATTTCAAATATTCTCTGATATAAGATTTTTATTTCTAAGAAATTTACTTGAGATTTTAAACGTTAAGTTTTTCCATTTAAGTTGTAAAAATTTATACAACAAATTTTTCTTTCGTTTCGTAAGTACTCTTGCTCTTATTACATGTCTACATATTCTAACTGATTTCTTTGTCAATTTCAATGTGTTAATATTTCTTGGAGAACACATATTATTCACATCTGTTCATTTGTCTAGTTGACATCTGTCCATTCTTATGTCCAATCTATAGACCCCACATTTTCGAGATATTTTTATGAAATTAGGTTTAATGATATATTTTGGCTACAAGGTTTCGTTGTTAGTATGGATCAATTTCCATTATAAAATTAAATTTTCTTCTCCAATATAAAAGCTGACTTTTTATAGGAAAGTTTCTTATAGAAAAGGTTATGTGTAAGAGGACATGAAAAGTTAACCCATTCGATCTAAACTTTTTACATTAATTTAATATGTCGAAATAGTATTACCGAAGAGATGTGAAGATTTTTTTAAAGAATTTATTTTATATTTTTTATATATCGACTTTTTTTTTTAATAAAGTACTTTATGAGAAGTGATCGCAATCCACGTTAAATAAGGTTCGTCCTTCGGCCAAAATATGTCAGTACGTCCTGTAGGTTAAATGCGTATACATATGGGCTGACCTCAGACAGGCAGACGGACAGACAGACAGACAGACGGGCAGACAGACTGTTAGACAGACAGATGGAAAGGCAGACAGACAGACGGTCAGATAGACAGACAGACGGTCAGACAGATAGATTGACAGGCAGACAGACGGACGGACGGACAGTGAAGATTAAGTTCAGAAAATGTTTGTGGTGTTATGTACATTCATATAAACATAATATTTCGCGTACCACAAGTAATCTAGAATGTAAAGGTGTTGTACGTCTTAGTATTTCTTAATAAAAATCTTTGAAAAATTGTTTTATTGGCGTACCAAATAAATTGGCAAAAATTTCTATTCTTTCAAGTCCCTAACGCATGGATGTTCTTGCAGAAAAAAATAAGCCTTGGTATGGACGCACATGTACTTTTATGAAAAAAATTTATACAAGTCTATTCTATTTTCGATTCTTATCGGTATAAAGATTTTCATGAACAGTGAGTCCTTATATGGCAAAAAGGTATATTTTTTAGTAATCCATGACAAAGGTAAGTGACGAAGTGTATTAGAGCGAAACGATTTAAAGAATACCTAATGTCCAACTATGACGTTTTAATTTGTCCTCCTTAACATACTGATAGATGGTTACAAACGTAATTGTTCTAAGCACACTTCTTCGAATTGTGGATCTTCCTTAATACGAATAAATGCACTCATTATTCCTCATTTTTGCTTGATTGTTACTCTTTATTTACTATTTCGTTAAAATAATCGATATTAATATTAGAAATTTCGGCATCCGCTTATTTTCTGTGTCGTACTCTTAATTTAATAGTGATTACGGACTCTCGTTGATCGAAGCTTCTATGTCGTTTTGTAACTAACATATTATTTTTCAATTTTAAAACAAAATAATTCGGATTCCATTATGTTTAAAACATGACACATAAATTTCACTTCCTTCATCTGACTTTGACAGCGACACAAGGATGTTATGTAATAAATAAAGTTAGGTAAAAAGAAGGCCTTCATTCTTTTTTTTATTATTTGTTTAACATAATACAATACTACAGCATATAGCCACGGCTACGGGGTCTACTTTTTGCAAAAGAGTGAATAAAATTCTTTCATTTAAATCAATATTTGGAAAAATACTACAATACTTCTCGGAATTCGAGTCAAAAAATGTGTTAAATATGAAAAATTGCAGCCTGTAAAGAGATCAAGAAAAAATGATTGCCACACCCACATTTTACTATTCCTTTATTCCTTACGACTTGCACTTTATTAATGTTAAATAATTTAAATAATTACTGAATTACAATATATTATATTATATATATTAATATTATATATATTAACGAAAAAGTGCCGTCATCCATTGAAACAAAGGGAAACTCGTTTCACTAATATGATCTTGAATTATGAGAATGGAGAAAAGATTGGAGTAAGTTTATCGTTTGGCTCCAAAGAATTAAAAAAAATAAATAAAATAAAAATTTTTAAAGATGAGTGGATATATTTATATGTTTCTTTACAGAAATTTGTATTATCGTTATACACATCATCATTACGATATTTATGATTCACTGCTCTCAAATACCGTTATTTTATAGATTAAATCACAATTTTGGTATTAAAACAAATTCTGTTTAAATTATCAATTTGTCAGTAAGTAAAAGAATTAAAATGTAAATCTTTTAGGGATGCAGGGTATGACTGACGTTATTCATTATTTGACTTGTCGCTTATTTACCGATAAAAAAGAAAAATGTGGAAAACATATATATATATATTAAGGTGTGACATAAATTTTTATTATTGTTGTCTTTATATTTAAATTTCGCTGATGTCTCTCTCTTTAAAGACAAAACGTATAAATTGAATGATGTTCTTGACATACTCACCTATAAAAATCTCCTCCCCATCGACTATTTCGGGTTCGCATTCAGCTTCGTTTAAGCCATTTAAATATGTTTCAAGCAAATAGTTTTTACCCAATTCACGTTCACGTTTACGGTGTTTCTCCTCTTCAATCTTAGCAATTTGACGTTCCTTCTCACTGACGACACATATACGCCAGCATACGCCAGTTTAAGGGGATGTAAATGTAAATTTACCAAAAAAAAAAAAAAAAAAAAAAAAAAACAGAAAGAAAAAGGAAAAATAAATAAATAAATGAAAACAATGGGCACACAAGCAATGATCAGCAGCCATCAGCAAATAGCGCACCATCATGGTCATAAATGTTAAGCGTACACAGCGTATAAAATATAACTCCAAATGGAAATCCAGCCCCACCCCTCCCTCTTCTTCACCAACCCCGCGAAGAAAGACAGGAAAATCATAAAAGAAAAACTATATCGATAAAGTGAGAAAGGGAAATGAAGAGCTTGAGCGAGACAGAGAGAGAGAGAGAGAGAGAGAGAGAGAGAGAGAGAGAGAGAGAGATGGAAAAACAAAATCGCTAAGAGAGAAGATGAATAAAAATATTAAAAACAACAATGCCAATAATAACAATAAACAAGCAAACCGCAAAAGTTAAAGTGAAACTCAATTAATTACTGAGTCTGGAAAAAATGAAAGCAACATTTCGGATGCCCATGGAGAGTTTGTGACTGAGTTAAAGTTTGTGTTGTCGTTGTACAGTTATTGTTATGGTTTTTGTTGTTGGTTTAATTATGCACCACGTACAGTAAACAAAAATTTGTTTTGCCGTTAGTTATGCAATAAAAGCAACAACAAGAACAATGTCATCCCAAAATAATGTCGCTACTACGACTAACGGCAAATTGCCAGACAGAGAGAGAGAGAGAGAGAGAGAGAAAGAGAGAGAGAAAGAGAGAGAGAGAGAGAGAGAGAGCGTGAGACGACGACGTCGAATGAATAACTATAACATACTATTGCACTGAAATTGAGCCCAACTTACCGCAATAAGGATAATTGCCTTTGTATAGTTTCGTCCTGTGCCAAAATGATTTTCATCAGACGCTCGTTGGCCGAGCATCGCGACAATTTTGGATGTAATGTATTGCCGTATGCCAGCCACTGCGATGATTTATGCTTGCGACGACGAAATTTTGCGCTACGTGCACTACCCGCTGGGCTACCCATACCGCTATCCTTATCCGTTGAGATTAAAGATGAAAACTGTGGCGTGGTGTTAATGTGAGCCGGTGCCGGTCCCAAGCGACGCAACAGTAATTCACACTATTTTTGTTCATCATCAGCATTGTTTGTCAGTTTGTTTGTTTGTTTGTTTTTGAATTAAACATGAAACGGATAGAAAACAATCATAAATTTTTATATTATTTTCAGTCGGAAACTAAAATTTGTATCAACATTACAAACTCTTCTCGTGAATATGTGCGTACGTATGTAAGGATGGGTATATGTGCAAGGCATGTGTTCGTGTGTATGTGTGTGTGTGTTTGTTTGTGTTTGTGTGTGTTTATTTGATTCTAACTAAATGTTTGCATGTTATCAGTTTAATGAATTGTTTGTCTTAGTTTTTGTTAAAAATATATTCAAAGTTTCATTTCATCCTTTAGTTGGCTTCAGTTTTCTCACTCACTTATCCATCCGTATACATGCAAAGACGGGCATATATTTGTAAAACATTTTATAAACTTTTGATATAAAATTACAAAGTTTTGCACATTAAATTGTTTCTTCGCTTCGGCCTACTCTGCGTTCGCTATCACTTTTTTCCCTTTGTCAGTTTTCAGTTTATTTTCTTTATCTTAATCTTCTGTTTCTCGCATTCATTCGTTTAACGTCTAAGACTTCGATAATAAGTAAAACAATGTTCATGAAATATAAATTATGTATACTTAAAACAATTACTTAGTTTTTCATTCATTGCTCGCATCGTTGCTTGAGTTGTTGGTTGTTCGTTGTTGTCAAAATTTCTTGTTGCATGTTTTGACAACTCATCAAATGCACGCATACCAGTAAATATAACGAATAGTTGTACATGCTTATGTAAGCAAGCATATAAGTAAAAAAAAAAAAAAAAAAAAAAAAAAAAAAAAAAAAAAAAAATATAAATGCAAGCAAAACTAATTTGAATAGTTTGCGTGACCTGTCTCTCAACCACTTAAGTGCTTAAAATTAATATGAATCAAAAACCAAACAATTCATTCAAACAATTATTGGTGCAACATCAACATGTACAGGATATGTTCGCTTACCTACATATCATAAAAAAGTTTTGACTTCAGAAGATCAAAAAACTCATCCATTCGATTTTTATTTGATATACACCAATATCTGAAACTATAATTTAAATTATATCTCTTCTGCTATTAAAATAAAAAAAGTTCTATTCTGCACTATTTGATGTAAAGGCATGTTAAGTTAACACGGATTTATCCAACTCATAGAAAGATGATTCTCAAGACGATTTCCTGAATCGATTTAGGCATGTCTGTTCATGTATTCATCGCGTTGCATATTTATGCCAAGTTGCAGCTTGTAAGATATTTTCATGAAATTTTGATGCACTAATATTGGGACCATTTTTGAAGTCATTCCTATACAAGGGCTCCCATTAAAAAGAAACTTCTATATGGCAACGAGGCCCAGTTGATAGCGCATTTACTTATAAATTTATTTTGATAGTATTTAATATTTCTACATAAGTCTATTGTTGCATTCTTCTTCATATAGGACATGACATCTTGACAAGTAAGCGTTTAGACGCAGCAAGCTGTAATTTTTAATGAATTTTATAAAATAAATGAAGAAAAATAAAGACTTCGAGATTTGGCGAAATAGTATAATGTAATTAATAGTCGACTTTACCCATCCTATAAAGTTTTAACTTGTTTTCCGTCCAATATAGAGTATCGCAATATCGTGTGGGTTGTGCTTTATGATGGAAGAAAAGAATATTTTGCCTTTTATGTAGTAAGCGAATGAGTTCAACCACTAAATTAGATTTTATGAAAAAATATTTTAAACAAACTGCGACCTTATTAAGTTGAAATAATACATCGATCAATAATTCCCAGGACTGACATAAAGAGCTTTTCTCTAACAAACAAAAAAAAAAAAAAAAAAAAAAAAATTATATTATTTTTAAAAAGGACCAAATCTAAAAGAACCCTAGTCACAATTTCGTGTCTTAGAGAAAAAAAATCTTACGGCCACGCTCGTCCGTCGAAAACAAAAATTTATCAGATATTTTGCAAATATTAAATGAAATGGTACGAACACCTATAAAACGGAAGGCATTGAAGGGCGGTCAAAAGAAGGCAAACACTTGAAACCTGTATTCATCTACTTTCAGCGCATTTGCATGAAATTTTAAGAAAGAGAAAGCTGTTCAGTATTCTTAGACATATAAAAGAAAGCGCCGTTTAACAAGTCTATGGCTATAATAGCAAAGTTACTTGAATTGAAAATTGAATTTCTTTCCAAATCCCTAAAAGATTTGGAACAAATGATGAGTTCACTGAGAAAATTGAAAAAAAAAAAAAACTATGTAAACGAATAAGGTCGAATTATGCAAAAAAGGAATGTTTCCCTCTTACTTAGTCCCGAAATTTATCGATTGATGTTTTAAGTTTTAACAAAAAAAAAAAAAATTTTTTTAAATATGAATTTATCGTTTTATCTTCTATAGACGAATATCCATAAATATTAATATCATTAACTTTTCTTGGCATAGGACTCTATTGTTTTCCTAAAATATATTTAAAATATATTTATGATATTAAAAATGAAATATTTTTTATTATTCTTTTCTAAATAGCTTACCACCATAATATTAAGCAGATTACGTTGTAACCTAGTATAAGAAAAGAATTTCTCAATAAATATATATTTGTGTTAAATCTGAGATCGATATCTATTGTAATTGGTAATTTTCTGATGAAATTCAATTTTTCATGTTTACTCAGTTATCTTAAGTAAACCGATCTTATTTTTGTCTTGATCTATGAAATTCAATTAAAAATATGTGTATCATGTTTTAATTGCTTACTTAACTGTATTTCGAATTTGATAATTCCAATAAAAGGCAAGCAAACAAGCGGTCAACGTATGCGGAAACCGATATGATTTAATTCATTGCCTATACTCTACAATAATATAACCATACATTCGTAAGACTGAAGATAGGATAGTATTATTAAATAAAATGAAAGGATATTATTATTAAATAAAATAGAAGGGTTGTCTCTCAGGCAATGATAGTGAAAAGTTAAGCTATTGAAGACAGAGGTGCTGTAAACAGGAAAAATCAACCTATAAGTACTTCACTAAACACTAATGTATAGGTTATCCATTTCGTGGTCCAGATTTTAAGACGTTATTTTAGCAATATATATGAAAAGAAGAACTGTCATCCAGAGTTCAATATAATGTTCAGTATAATGTTTGTCATTGTTTAATATGAATTGCATTTAACAGAGGCTGTATGTATTAAAATAATAAAAATTTACTACAAAAACCCCTGCTTCTGTAAAAAGTACGTTTCGTACATTGCGTACAAATTATGATCGATATAATTGTATTTTATTATTTTAGGCAAAACTGTGAAAAACTTTAAAGAACTGAATTTATAATAGACAGATTATTAGAATGAATGAATCAAGCTTGATATATTTCATATATTCCTAAGTTACTGACGATTGAATATATTTAAATTTTTAAGTTTATCAGTTGCTTGCCTTGTAACTATTATGTGAATATGTGCATTGATAAAATTTCAAGCTTACTCTGAAAACTTCAATTAATTAACGAGATTCAAGTTAATTAAAATTTCATAGATTTTAACAGCCGAATGAATGGAACCACATTCAATCATGACTGAATCTGAAACTGAAAATTTGACGTTAGTGAAGTCAATTCTCTGATGGATGCTTGGGATGGTGTTATAGATCGGATAAAAGACTGAATTTAAAAAAAAATCCTTAGTTCTTTAAACAAAGCATTTATATGATCACAAAGAGAAACTCTTGTAAAAAACCTTATACTTGCATTAAAGATGAAAATGACTTAAGTTATAAGATCGCATTGGCGTCACATACAGCACACATTAGTAAATGAATTAAGCTTTCAGATGATTTAAGCTTTCGTGAGAATCAAAAAACATGAGTTAACTTTAAATGAGAATCTTTTCGATTGTAAAAAATATATCCCTACGAAAGGTTGTGTTAAGGTGTACAGGTTCTGTAAAAAAAAAATGTGGCATAAAAGCATACGTTTGACCAGATTTCCAAGTCCGTAAGTATAATATCATTATATTTGAACTCATGCCATGCACATACCAATTTATATCAATCAATTCTCTTTCATTTAAAATCCGATCCGCGTTCAATAAGTATATTGAAAAGTACTCTTAAACAGTTCATTGAAACCTTTAATTAGTTACGTCGGATATGTAAATAGATCTCTTTCTGTATTACTTTTATTACATTGCATATGAAAAGTTTTTGTAATTTCAAGTTGCTTGCTTGCTTCACACTTTGCTTTCACTTGTGTCACGCATGAATGAAGCGGTTTTTGCATTTACTGAAGAAAAAAAAAAAACAAAAAAAGAAAGGAATATAAGTTATTTTTTTTTAGTTAAATTGTCTCAGTTGTGATAACAAATTTTTCTCTTAATAAAGCCCACGGTGCACAACACATGTACACATGTTTGTTCCTCAGGTATTAGGTAAAGAAAAAAAAAAAACAACAAAATAAAAGAAAAAGAAAATCCATGACTAGAGAGTAATAGGAGGAAAAAAAAAAACAAACTTTCATAAACACCCGTCAGCCATTAAAGTACATTTATATGTTGTATGTATACGTTTGTGTGAATGTTGTATTATATTGCGTTTTATTGCTATTACTGTTTTGTGAATGTTTTACTAACACACTTACCTCTTTTTTATGCGGTGCATCACGTGGTGGCAGAACATCAAAAACTTTTGTACTTCCGTCAAGGTATTCTTCGCAGTGGCGATGCTGTTTAACGATAACATACTCGGTGGCAAGTTGAATAGAAGTTATGCCTCTCGGCAAAATATAACCCATGGCAAACTCTGTATTTGTGGTGTTGGCGTTGATGTTGATGTTGGTGTTGGTGTTAGTGTTGGTGTTGGCGTTCATATTGATATTGGTATTAGTGTTAGTGTTAGTGATGATGGCAGTAGCAGTGGCAGTCTTAGTTGCAGAGATTTCAGCGGTAACGTCAGTACTTGAGGTTACTTTACAATCTTCTTTGGTATTTATTGACATTGATTGATTGATGACATTATTGGGATTATCGTTCTCATCATCATTATCGTCATTGAATGAAAACTTATTTGGTTTATTGCCACAATAATTATTATTAGTTGTTGTGGTGTTGATGTTGTTGATGATACCATTTTTTGCGATACATTGTACCGTTTGTAGCTGTTTTGAATATTGCCCTTTATTGTTTGCTGTAATATGATTAACGTATTGATAGTGGGTTGCCTTAAATGCCTCAACAATTCGTAATTGAGTTTGTTCTGCTAGATGTACTTGTTCGACTCTATTATCATTACGAATATTAACATCTTCATCATCATTTTCATCGGTGTCTCTAAACATCTGCTGTTGACCACTTTGATAATTGAGTAGAGCGCAGATAAGATCCGCACACGTTGTTTTACCATCAACACCCGATATCCAATGTTTCTCACCGTCAATCCAAATTGAGACATTATCCGACAATGTTTCCATTGATGCTAATGAATCACCATCATCATTATCATCAGCTACATCATTATTATTATTATCATCAACATCATCGATATCATCATCAACATCATCATCATCATCATCATCATCATCATCCAAATTATCCATAGTTGTTTTTCTTAGATGTTCGGCCACTTCAACTATAACAACGTTGTGACCATCGCCAACAATAACATCGTTGACGCCGTTGTCATCAATACTGCATCTGTCAAAGTTGTTGTTATTGTTTTTGTTTTTCTCATATTCCCTACCAGTCCAGCGATTGCATTGAATATCTTTGCCAGTGTTTTGTGTAACATCATCTCTGAGAATATCATTTGATTTCTCTTTGTTGTTGTTGTTGTTGTTGTTGATATTGATGTTGATGTTAGATTTTTTGTTATTGTTATCATTACTACTTACTTTGCTTAGGAAAGGCGGTCGTTGCCATTTTTGCTCTTCAACTTGGGCGGTATCTATATCTCGATACCAGATGGTTTGCTTTTTTCCGTGCGATTGCAAGTTAATGCCATTATTACTATTTGACGGAGCCGTGCTGTTGCTACTCATAGTATTTGGGGTGTCGGTCACGTTATTACTGTTGCCAGTCATTATTGTCTTTTTTTTTTCTTCTTCTTCTTCTTGTATATGCACGTGTAGTATGTGTGTGTGTGTATGTTATCTTTTATCCTCTATTTATTTCCTTCCCCCGTGCAATTCGATGGTCAATGGTAATATTGACGTTTTCGATTATTTCAATTTATCCAATTTCGCTTGCACTCGGTCTTGTATTTATTTTGTTACTATTGTTTTTGTTGTTGTTGTTAAGTTTACATTCGCACATGTGGCTTTGTCCTCCGCTCACAGTTGACGACAATGATGATAGCTTCGTTTATACCTAATTTTTTCAGTTGTTCGAAGCAATTTGTTAGTTTTTCTGCTTCAATAACGTTGATGATGCCGACGACGACAACGACGCTGATCCTAACATTGACAATGATAGTGATGGTAATGCCAGTATGTCAGTGATGTTGTTGCTCTTGTTATGTTATTTTCTGCCTTCATGTGTACATGTTCATCTGAAATGTATAACACGATGTTACTAAATTATTATATGTTTGTTATTGACAGCTACGTGACGTGTGAAAATTATATTTATTTTTTGTTTATTTATTTATTTATTTATTCTTTTATTCATTTATTCAATAAAAATTCATCATTCAACCAACAATAAATTTTGTCACATTCAATATTTGCCCAAACTGTTGATAATGGAAAAATTGGAAAACTGATCCCAACTGTTAGCATTAACACATGAGCCATTTGTTCGACCACTGAATCAGCTGATCAACTAATCTTTAAATGTAAAATATTTGACAGCATAAAGTAGGCTTTTGCGCATTTTCGATACCTTTTGTAATCTTTATGATATTTGTCGTGCTCGCAATTTTGCTCATCTTCTAGAAGGAACTAATTTCTTTTATTGGAACTGTCGATTTCTTATTTTAATAAATTTCTATGATTTATCCAAACTTTTACTTTTTCAATTCCGTGTCCTTATTCTCACTCTAACCAGTGTCATTCTCCTTTCATCATTATATCTATTTGACAAAACAAAAACACAGATCAAAAATTTCATCATCATCATCATCAAATGATTGGATCGACCGTTGCATGGTCATTTGACATCCTCGAGTGATCACCAAATTAATAAATCATACTTGTAATATCACTCACTACTACTGAGACTTGTACACTACTCCACAAAAGTCTTCCTCCATACGTTCATAATAAACCAAAAAAAAAAAAAAAAAAAAAAACAAATATTCGAAAATCTCTTGAATAACGTTTTCGTTGTACAGAAAATTTAAAATATATTTACTTAAGTCAAGATAATGGCCTTACAATGCATTTGTAATTGTTGTATGGACATCTTAACAAAATAATAACATTCTGGATGTGTGCAAAAGTTAACTTTCTGTCTTAGGTGATTTCCATACGAATGCAGACAGATGCAGAATATAAAATGTATCTGATACGTTTTCCTGGGAAATTACACAGGAATTGCAAAATTAATGTACCTCTTTAATCAGTGAAGCGTATAAAACTATAATTGGTGGCGGTTATCGCAATATTTAATTGAAGTCCAATGTTTCAGTCTAGTCTTTCTTACTCAATATTTCATTTCAAAACCTAAAGACATTTCTACGCTATTTCCAAACTGTGAAGAATTTCAAAGCAACTTGTGTACCTCAATGGTTTGTACGGAGTCATTTCCATGTCGTCAGCATATGTGTTTTCGCAAAAAATTATGCACCTGTTATAAAAAAGAAGAAAGAAAAAAGTAAGAAAACGTTTAACAAACTTTAACTAATATTATCGTTAAGCAATAACATAAGAAATGTCGTTCGTTATCATTATCTTAAAATCGTAACAAAAAAAAAAAAAAAACAAAAGAACAAAAAAAAGTTTAGCCAGACTTTAGGCGAACACACTAAAGAAATGTACAAACAATAGTCAATTCACAAATAACACTAAAACTAAAATGTATTTGCCTTAAAACAAAAAAAAAAAAAAAACAAAAAAACATCAGACAAACAGTCAAAAATGTAACGCCGGAAGAAGAGGGAATCAAGCCCTTCGAATCGAGTTGAGCACAGTGACACACATTCGTTACGATATGCAAACGTTAAGTTAAATATGTACGAATGTACTTAAACGCTTCAATAACTTTTAACTAAAATTGCACAGAAACAGAGAAAATGTTTCTTCACGCTCTTGTCTATAAAGTACACAATTAAAATAAAAGACAAAGAAAAGATTGAACCGGGTTGAAATGGTTAAACGACTTTACTAAGTAGGGGTTTGCCTGAGACTTGGAAAGATTTTTTTTTTTTTTTTTTGTAGTAAATTGTAATAAAACAAAAGGAAAACTGAAAACAAAAAAAAGAAAAAAGAAAAAAGAAAAAAGTAATAAAAAACTCGAAAAAAACTTCACCTTCACAACTTCATAATACGAGTTCAAGTGAAAGTTTATATCCCATAACATAAGCGATATCAACTCAAAAGGCATTGAATCATATAACAAACTAAACATTCAAACATTTTAAAGCAAACGTACGGTCTGGTTGGTCAACAGAGCCGTTAGTTAACTAGTTAGCTGTTCAGCCAAGCGAACAAATGCATGAATAGACAGTAAACTCTGTTACCAAACTGTAAGCGGTGCCTTGGTAATATATACAAATTTACACTTGTATATGTAATCGATCTAAATACGTAATCAAAGACGGCCCAAAGAATAAAAGCATAAAAGCGTAACAAAAATTCATTCAGCATATAACCGCATATTTAGATCGATGTCTCATTTTGTTCTTATTTCTTATTTCTTAAGAGTTCCTATTTGTTAATCAGTTAATGTTTTTAAATGATTGTTGTACAATAAAAATGATTACATATACGCAGTCATGTGGATTGAATTTGTAACATGAAACAATTTGTTGTACTTAAAGCATTTAACACTTTTTAGCAAATAAAAAAGAATGCAAAGTAGATAGTGTTCCCTTCACTATATCCCCTCTCTGTTACTTATGCAAATGGTAAAAGTAAAAAGCAACGAAAAAAGAAGTCTTCAGATTATAGCTCTTGACACCCACTAATTGTTTGTTTTTTTTTTTTTNTTAAATTTGAATTAAACCCGTAAAAGATTTCTTTAAATTACGTTTCTTTTTAAACTGTTAACGATCATAGATTTTTTTTTTTTTTTTTTTTTTTTTTTTTTTTTTTTGTTTTTTTTTTTTTTTTTTTTTTAAATTTTTTTTTTTTTTTTTTTTTTTTTTCTTCAATAAATGAAGTTTTGCAATCGTACTGTGCTATGGAAGAGTAAATATGACAAAACATATCAGTGCTTCTTGTAAACCATCGATATAATATAATATAATTATAACATGCTTAACCTAGCGTTCTCGTGCAACCAGAATAACATAAGATAATATTGGTAGATATATGAGAGCCGATTTTTGATACACTTTTAGTAAAACAATAGAAAATCTTGATTCAAAATCGAATTTCATAACATCTAAACGTAATATTACTTTAACAAAGAACTCGACATGACGTGATATTCTTTCACAATTATAACTAAGATGATCTCGATATACGCATTAATAGTACACATACAATATACACTTTATGCTACAAATATTTGGCGAACTAATACGCCTGCTAGTGCAGGGTATATCAATAATAAGTCAGAAGTCAATTTTCATGGTTATTTTGCTTACATTTGGTCACAGCTAAAATGCATTTTTAAATCCATATTTAAACTCCATCAACGTAATTTATGCAAGCATACCTACGTAAAGATCGCACTTTGAAATAGAAATTTTTACGCGTTTAGAAAATTCAATAAAAGTTCACACATCCAGAGGACAGAGAAACAATATTGGTTAATGCTTTATATATATATATATTACTACAATCGTCCTTAATGATGCCAAGTTTGTTAAACATATAAGGCTAGAAACATTGGACCTACTTTATGATCGCCAGTAATTTTGTAAAAAAAAGTACTGTGATCGAAATTTGTAAAGCTTCAATTAGAATTTTGTGAATGCTACGCACCTAATTATCATTTATTTGGTGACGATCATTAGCGAAGGCTCTCAGTGAATTTGTAAATATTACACTTACATATTACATTACCCTTGCATAAATGTTTTCATTTCAAAGATCTCCATCCAGACCCATATCAATGGAGCGCTTACAACTATAAAATATCAGGTGGAGAAGTTTAAACGATATCGTAGACGCTGCCAAGATGAACGTGGCTACGACCAAACAAAGGAGCTGAACGATCATATCCGAAATGGTAAAGAATGCCCTAAAAAATCGTGTTAGATAAAAAACGACTGAAAGCTCGCGAGCTAACCGATACGGTAGACATTTCAAAATCTGGTATGATAGACGAACTCCAATTGGCTTAAAATGGAACAATAGAAGCTGTCCGCGTATCTGTTATTGCGATTTCAAAAAATTATAGTTCGACAAATTTAGCTCGCTCAGATTGTTTTGTCTTTCCAAACTTGAAAAATGACTTGGTGTGAAAAGTTGTCAGTAATGAAGAGGTAGTGTTTACGGTTAATTACTGCTTTGAAAAGCTCTGTGTTTTTCATTATAAGCAGGGCATCGAAAGCACCCTAAAAGTGTATCGTACTAAAAGGAGACTATGTTGTAAGAGATAAAGATACATTTCGAAAAAATTTCTACTGTTTTCTTTGTCTTCTTTCTCTTATTTTTAATCTTTTCTTTCTGTAAATTTTATAATGAAAAAAACAATGAAACAATGAGTTCGATTAGAAGTTTATTCTTCTCAATCTTATGACGATTTTTTCATGCCTTCCAATTCAAAGGAATTTATGAAAATTATAAACCATACCTTGAATTGTGAGCGTCACATTTTCAAACAGAACTATAATATTTTTAGACTGAATTTTCACGTGATCGCAGAAAATATTTTTATTAATTTTTTTACAATGGATGCCATTCCTAAATTGTTTAGTTATAGTTCAATAGATATATTTTTAAGGAAATCGTGTCAATTTGCAAATTAAAAATGTGATCAAATTAAGAATGTATATAGAAAGAAAATTATTGAGAATATCTGATGTGTATTTGTGAGTCTAATAAATGTGAGACGGGGGTCGTATATCCTAAATTCATCGATAGAGATATAAAAGTATCAGAGCAACAAAGTAATAAATTAAAACAACATTAACTATTAACGAGAACAACATTAGCTATTAAAGTGCATCAAGAATGGTTCTGAAATTTAACTCTCGACTATTTATTAGAGAATATTGAAAATTCAATTTCTCTACTGATTTCATTTGTACATTCATTTACAGTGAAAAAATACATATCAAAGTTACGCGAGTATAGTACATGTCTAGTACTCATGATAACCGACAGATTTCTGATTAATCTAGCCATAATCATCGAATCCAATTGCGATTTTTATTTACTTACGTCTTACGATTGGATTCAAATCATCCGAATTCATTCAAAATATACATAAATTTGGTTAATTAGAGACTTGATGTGTTTTATTTAAAAAGAAAAGTTTTGCTCTCACGTTATATCCAGATTCAGAATTATTTTAGAATTGAATTATCGTTTTTAATGGATTTTGCGTCTGTTGCTCGAATAATTACTTTGAGCTAAAGACTTATTCAAATATTTATCATTGTGATCCGTTTTCTCAAAAGCAAAACGAATACTTCCTGATATCATGTTTAAATTGTACAACTGTAGTATAATAACTGAAGAAGAAAGAACAAAAAATAAAAAATAAAAAAAAATAAATAAATAAAAAAGTAAAAGCGGAAATGCGTTCAAAATGTAAAATGAGTCAGTCAGTCCAATTCGCTTAAAGAATACAAAAAAAAAAAAAAACAGTAAAAATAATAAAACGAAGTAAATGAAAGAACTAAAAGCACATTGTAGATCAAATACCAGGAAATAAAAAATGAAAAAAGAATCGTTCTTAATGGCTCGGTCAGTAAAAAAGACAAAACACACACACACACACACACACACACACACACACACACATACACACATACTTAAGCAATAGCAAACTACAACAATTGGAAAAACGGCAACAGGGATAACAACAGCAAGAAAGAAAGACAAAAAAAAGGTCAAGTACTTTTGATAAAGGAAGCATTCATACTTACGAACACGGTGATTTGAATGCGTTTGTATGCGTGTTTGTTCATGTTGGTGTTTTTATGCGCGGCAGAGATACCAAATCAAATATACTCAGAAGCCATCACACAAATGCATGTATGAATACGACGGAATGTGTATATTCATTTCAATTCCGTATGCCGACGTGTGTACTATAATACAGCACTATACAGCACGGGAACACAACTATAGAAATAAAAAAAAAAATTTTTCCTCTTCTCTTGTAATATTGTGTCTTTATTGTTTCTTCTGCTCAACGCTAACGTTGGCCTCAGTCTCTCATTTCAACTGAAATGTATCCAACAACAAAAGACTCAGTTCATACTTGCTTTCAATTTGATATCAGGCGCAATATATAAGAACCCTTTCGCAAATGTGTCCCCTTTATGTATGTATTGTGCATAAGCGTGACTATTGTAAGTGTTGATATGGTATAAATAGGCCCAAAGAGACAGAAAGAGTTAATGTATGTATGTATGTATGTGCAAACATAATGTTCATAAGCGTATGGATATGTATCCAAGCATTAATATGTGAATGTTTATGTACTTGTATACATGACTGTGTGTTTTTGTGTCTATGTTGCTGTGATTTGTGTTCTAATGGTTATGATTTGCTTGACCACGTTTTCTAATTATGTACAAACGTGTTATCCTTAAATTTCTGCACTAAAATGCAGAAGCAAATATTGTGGCATTTATTCTAGTAGGCATATATATACACACACACACACACACATCCATATAAACACAACGATCTTCCTTTATTTGTCTCTGCTGTATATTTTCTAATAATGGACTTAGTAGTTGCGTAGAGCAAACAGTTATAGTTGCACCAATTCATGGGTTCATCAACCGTCATTATATTTATTTTGTTAATGAACGCAATCTTACTAAATATAATGTTTTTGGTTTGATCTTCTCTAGTGTAAGCTGCAAAATTATCACACTTTTTAATAAAATATTTGATTGGAGCCTTCTTCAATATAATCGTATTCCTAATTCTAATAATAAGCAGAACTTTTAGATCATAGCTTTGACACTTTTCCTCAAATAGTAGTAAATCTCTTCCCATTTTTTAGTTTACTGGAAAATCCATATCATCCAGCAAATTGGAAATATTTTCATTTCAAGCAGAACGGGCCGTTGAATCACTTCAACAGATTAGCGTTCACTTGCTTAAATACACGGGATGATTTCAATAAAATTTAAGCAAATTATGCTCGATCTTGATGCTGGAAATTTGGGATCACTAATATGCTTGACACTTCCCGCTCAGTGTTCAATAAAGCGAGTAAATACCACAAGAATTGGAAAATCAAAGTTTTCAAAAAAATGTATGAAAAGTGGCTTTGCGTATAACTATTCTACTGCTAAGCATAAGTTATCACGCGCGAACAACTTTAAATAATAAAATCCTCACTTCTTATTAATCCTCAATATTGTTATAAATTTGTTATCTCCGAAAAAGGAATCTTTATGTATACTCCATTGGTGTCTTTTAACGGCATTGCCATCCAAAATGGTACAATCAGTTACCCAAAATTTTACCGTAGTAAATAATGATACAGAGTCTTAGAGTACACGGCCCACGGTCCAACTCGTCGTATTGCCTTTGAAAAACAAATAATGACAAGCTAGTATATAATTTTTCCGATTTTCATAAAAAAATTTACGTCGACCCGTTCAAACGACAACTTTGCTTTCAAAAGAGATCAAAATTTTGTGTACATGCTTACTAACTTAGTAGCGCATGCGTCCTAACTCTCGCCAACAAGTACTTTTTGAGCCACATGAATAGTTCGACATATGTTATATAACCTTTTGGACACCATTTTTAAATATTTAAGGTATCAACAACAACAAAAATTAAAAAAAAAAAAAAAATGACAAGATAGCATTACTCGTGAAGTCCCGAATTATATCATAGAATCGACTTCATTATTTTTCAAATCTTAAGATCTTTCTAACTAAATACTAGGGAAGTTTTAAGTCAAATTTCGAACTTCTTAATTTTCTATTTACCATACGATCGTAGCTGGAGGATGATAAATTGTATTGTAATCAACGAACTACTGAGATTGTCGTTAGCATCGTTCACAAATTAAAAAATACTTTTTATTTTGTATTTCTGTAATGAAATCTAGACGAGCTGTCAAAATATTAATTTTTCATAAATAAAAAATTGGTTCAGAATATTGAAATTTGTAAAAAAGAATGTTGATCATAACATATTCTTAATATTTATGTTATGTAATGATTTGATGGAAATTACTAAAGTACTTTGAATAATTATTTTTTTAAATTATGAAAAATTTGTACGCTTATATTTGATGAAAATAATGATAAAATATGTTCAATTTTTTTTTTTTTCTTTTAATTTATACCATAGATGGAATGGAAAATGACACCTGCAACGGGTTAATACGAAATAATTGTTGGCGATAATTACGCTTATTTCAAGGTTTTTTTAGAAAGTGTTTTTTTTACAAAATTCATAAACACAAATATTTCTATGTAAGCATAGCAAATCGATTTACCAAAAAAAAAAAAAAAGAAGAAAAAATAAAAAAAAAAACACAATAGCAAGAAAACAACAACAACAACTAGTTTTTAGAGCGTTGATTAGAATCCTTTGCATAAATATGAACATATCTGTGTGAACAGAAATTCGATTAAAACACAAAAGTTATAGGATCGCATGCGTACAATGAATGCAAGGATGCATGCACATAAATATATGTTCAAATTAAGTGCAGGATTTTCTGCAAGATTTTTATGAGCAAAGTGCACATTTGTAATCTCACAAAAACATAGTTAGAGACAAACGCATGCATATATTAGATGCAACAACGCTACTATCGCTAATCTTAAAATTTTTGGCATCAATAGTGCCTCGCACTAATAATCTGATTTCTATGTTGTTATCAACTAACTTATGGTAAATGGATTCGTGGTGTACATATATACATACGTATGGTGTACATATACATACATACAAATATTTATGTATACACATATACCTCATCATATACCTCATCATACTTCGCATGCATGTGTGGTTCCACGCATTCATTGTTTTATGTTAAGTGATCATGAAAACGAAAAAAAAAAAACTTTGTTCTTCCTTCTGCTAATTACGCTTATATTTCTGCAGTCTCGCTGACCATCCAAGGCCTTACGTTGGTAGAGCGTAATTAAAGAACCAGTTATAGCAACATTATAAATCAGTTGTTATTGATGATAGTGATTGTCAAATAAATGGTGGACAGATGCAATCAGAGTTGCATTTTAAATTAAGCCATTACCGTTCACTTTGCTTACTTACTTATAGTACAATAGATTGTGAAAACTGATATTGAATTAAGCGAAATATTCCTTCAATATTCTATAGATAGATAGCTTAGAATAGGATGACAATACTTAAGATGGAAGTATTAAATGTTTGAAAGCCTACCCCGGGGTTGGGGGGTGGGGGGTGGGGGCACTAAATTTTATGGTGATGGTAATGGTAACGATAACGGCGACGCTAGAATATTGGTACGACCTGTAATGATATATACAGCAAGTACTACTGGCTGTGCAATGAATGGTAGAAAAAAAAAAAAACACCTGATGGCATTACTTTTTTTTTTTTTTTGTAGCTCTTATATTAAAATACCATTCAATTTACGGTATTCTAACTAAAGCCATGCAATTTTCTGATAATTGTAAATGTGAAATTCATTCAATGGTGTTTTCCGATAAATTTATTAAATGACGTTAGCGATGAAAAGCATGTAATCTCAACATTGTTGTTTCTAATAGTGTTCTAACAAAGTTGTTTCAAGTGAAAGAAGAAGGGAAATGAGGAAAAAAAAACAACAACAACAACTAAAATGATAATAAAAATGAAAACAAATAACTAAACTTAAAACATGTAAAACGTTTTGAGACAAATTGATCGTTTTCATGAAATTGTTTCGTAAATTTTTAGCATTCGAATGTACGTACATACATACGTACAGAAGCTGAAAAATGAAGCCATGAATGAATAAAAACGAAAAATTTGCGAAAAAAAAAAAACTTCTTCATTTATTCATTCACACGCTCCTATGTGTGTGGGGTGGTCAAGCAACATGTACAAAATAAAATTAGTGGCAAATAAGTTTGTATGTCTGTGGATTTATTTTTTATTTTATTTATTTATTTATTTATTTATTTTTTTTTTTGTGTTCTGTTTTGCTTTTTAGTTGGATAATATCTGGTATTTTACGAGTGTTTGTGTTGTAGTTAACCGGCAACTCTTACTCAGCACAACATTAATTTACAGCCACTTGACTTCAATGTACTGCAGAAATGGTTTTGTTTTGTTTTTTGTTTTTTGTTTTCTGTTGTTTTTTTTTCTGTTGTTTTTTTTTTTCTGTTCCTTATTCTCTGTTTCAGCTAAGTGTTACTATATAAACACACACCACCACACACCACATATATATATATATATACATGTTTGTAAATATGTGTAAGAAACATTGCTACCACCAACCGGCATCATTATCTTTGTTAAAATATTTCAAATTAGTGAATACACTTTCATCAACACACACTAACATTTACGAAATTATAAAATAAGATTAAATTTGAATTAAACCCGTAAAAGATTTCTTTAAATTACGTTTCTTTTTAAACTGTTAACGATCATAGATTTTTTTTTTTTTTTTTTTTTTTAGCTTCATTTCTGTGTTATTATTGTATTTTCTGTTAAATGCTTTACTATTATTTATTATATCTACCGCTAGATGGTAAGAGTCTACGTACTAGTGTATTACTACACACATATGTGCATATATAACATATGAAAATTCTCATCGAGGCTATAATAAACTGTCTATTACATTTGGTGTCTTGTCATTTAGGGTATAATATTCATTTGTCCATCTGTCCGATTATCTTGTCTATCTGCGTTTTTGTTTTTTTTTTATTCTTTTACTTCCAAAGAACGTGTAAATTTGAATATGAAGACACACACATTCGACCGCCTTATAAACACATTCACACACATATATTTAGAAAAGGAAATGGCAAAATTTAAAAAAAAAAAAAATTATTGTAATTTAATTTAAGCTGAAATTTGACTTGAACGTATGTACCGTCTAAAAACTTCAAGAACAGCCACGACTTTCTCTATACGCTTGAATATTAAGTTTTTTTACTTTTGTTTCAAATGCATTTAATGGAATTTTTTTTTTTTTTTTTTTTTTTTTTTTGTTTAATTAAAACACATTTGGATGGTCAAAGTTACTTAAGGTGCATACAAACACACGCTTTTCAAACAGTTCAAGGAGTGGAATTAATCTCTTAATTGTGAATCCAAAAATATATATAAACTTCACATTCACTTGTAATACCCAGATACCGATTGTAGATCTAATGAATTATTTAGATTATGGCGAGAAGCAAGATTGTAATATGTTTTAGATATAACTGTCTGTCCCTGCGTCCAATTTTCATTTGTTGAAAAATCAAGATAAAATTTATTTCCGATGTTTTGTTAAAAAAGGTTCATTCTAAACCGGATATCATTTATTTTTAAATATTTTTTTTTTTTTTTTTTTTTTTTTTTTTAATGATGGTAATATAAGCATATGGCTGTGGTTTAAAAGTTTGAAGAATTTTATTTCTTCATTCTATACTGAATATATTCTTTTTTTTTGGGGTTTTTTTTTTTTTTTTTTTTTAATGAATTTTGGGTATATGTTTTTGCAATTCACAGTAAATGAAGAGCTGTATGTACGTATATAAAAATCATCATCAAGTAAAATATTTTATTCATTTAATGTTTACTTTTCAACTTAATTTTTGTTTATATTCAACTTGAACTCCATCTAAATGTTAATTGCTTTCCTTTGAAATTCTTCATAAAATGTTCAGCTTTTATAAAATTTTATTTATTTATCGCGTAATACATAAACTATTGTAAATACTGTACTATGATATACATTCACGACTGACATTTGAAATCTAAGAAAAATACTTAAATGACTTTGCTCTCAAATCATATCAAAAACAACTTAGTTTATCAAAGGAGTAATAACTACATTTTCATATACCATAGATATAAATTAAACTTGTGTTGGTATTTTATACTTGAAATTAAACTCAATTATATGCTAACTTTTCATTCATTTTATCAATCAAACAATTCGTACTATCATAGAAGAAGATATACGCGATTTTTTAAAAGAAAATATTTATAGCAATGATATAATTTTAAATATTTATTTAAGTTGACGAAATATATTTAGTTAAACGATGTAAACGATGTTATCTCAATTAATAGATCTTTGCATATATTTTGGCCAGTGATCTTTATTGCAACAAATGATAAAGTAATGCGAAATATCAACATACGTAACGGTTATATTCGATAATTTTGATCATTCCCTACATAAATCGGCAATTTTCTATTTAGTATTATTATTATTAGCATACAGATGCTAATCATAGAACGCTCAAAATAGCATTTTCAAAATTCATTACTTTTATTGTTTGATTTGAAAAAATCAGCTTCCGAAGCCCATCAAAAACGATGCTACCTTATAATATTCCAATTGTTGGTGTTGCATTCAACAGTTTAAAAGTAATGATTTTGTTTTCATTGACAAGGAATGGCCTGGAAAACCAAACAATTTCAAAGACCATGAATTGCAAAATTTATTAGACGAAAATCCGGTTCCAAGTCTCAAGCGATTTTGAAAAACTTAGCATGTTAGATGAATCAACTGTTTCCAGACCTTTACATGCGATAGAAAAAATTCAAAAGGAATGAAAATGGCTACCACACGAATTGACTGAAAATGACATTTCCAAATGTTTCAATATTTCGGTGTTATTGCTTGTCAGGCAAAAAAAAAAAAGAATTTTTCGCGGCGTATTGTGATTAGTGATGAAAATTAGATGTACTGCGAGAACTAGGAGAACCATCCAAATCGGCACCGAAACGGAATATTTCTGGTTGCTAATGCCAATCCCTGAGCTTTAGCTCTATTGGCACATAGGCGAGCAGTCCGAGATTGTATGGATCTAACTGGAAAGTCGGACCCTAGACTTTTTAAATAAGTAGGGTACCACGAGGGTCAGGGTGCCCGGGAGTTTCCACTGCGTAGAATTGCTGGCCTCAGTTATTACTGTGGCAGAATCTGCGTGGTGATCTCCTTCCTGAGGGCTGGGAACGGTCCTTCGGGGAGTTTCGCGGTGGCTGTGGTTGCTCCCAGAGATCGCGGGAACATTAAATATTTGAGATGTTAGATAGGCCTCGCCTTGCCAGTGGGGAAGACATACCGTACATATGTCTTCATTCTGGAACTTCAGGGTCGTAAGACATTCCAATCCTGGGGTCTTACTCCCTGAGGGGCGTGAATGGCGTTTTTCCATTCCGTGTGCCAACGGGCAACGTGAGGTTATGCCTCCACGGCGAGACCCACGTTAAACGCTGTCACACAATTCTGTTCATACGGTGGAATCAGCAAGATGTAATTTATTATGAGCTGTTAAAACCGAGTGAAATTGTTACTGCAGATGTCTCTCGATGTCAATTGAACAAATTAAACGATGTATTATTGCAAAGAAGTTGAGCACAAAGTCGTTTTCTTGCATGACGTGTCGCTCGGCCAAATGTTGCAGTTCGAATGGGAAGTTCAGCCGCAGGCAGCATGCTTAACAGACATTACACCTTCTAACTACCGTTTGTTCAGATCGATGCAGTATGACTTAGCTGGCACGCGGTTTCGAAATGCCAAAGAAGTGCGAAAATAGATCAATGATTGAATCGCTGCTAAACTAAAATCATTCTTTCGTCATGGTATTTTCAAGTTACCGGAAAGAGATGAAAAGTTGTAGAAAATGATGGAAAATATTTTAATTAATATGAATTGTACCAATTTTCTTTAATAAGCACCTTTTCCAAGTGAAAAAAAATGGCCAGAATATATGCAAGCATCTAATATTATTGACTATGTGTAATATTAGATAAAAACAAGTGAAATCGTTGTAGTCGAATATAAAACTCACGATTAAGTCATGAACTACTATAACCTTACTCATTTTCAACATAAAATATCAACAACTATATCTTGTTATCATATAAAGACAAACTATTCATAAGAACCTTTGTCTGGGAAAAGATATGAAAACTTAAAACAGTAAACTTATGTTTTCAAAACAATTCTATCTAAATTGTCATAATCGAAAATATTTTTCATAATTTCTATGGAAAAATGTTTCATATAACAACTAGTTTAAAATACGGCGCGTTTTGGAGTAAAACCAAAGCTATCGCTTAATAGATAAGAAACGCGAAAATGAAACCGGCATACTCGGTTTCAATTCCTAGTGCGATGAACCTGAATACTTTAATTACTATATTGTTTCAGGCTATGTCTGAGGTACGTATGAGCACAATTGGGAATCAGGAAAGGTTAAAAGTAGGATAGGCAAGGTAAATAGGAATTGTATACGTTTGCCTTGAAATGCTGAAAAGACTACTGCGGTTATAAACAGAAACACATGTCGTGTTAAATAAAAACTTCCCGAAAATTGCGATCATTAGATTGAAAAAAAGAATATTTGAAAAGACGTCCAACAAATAGACAAATAAACTGACAAATGATCAGATGAACAGAGACGATGAAATCAATTTCAGAAAATGATTTTAAATCGATTATTCTAATAAAAGATAAATTCTTCTCAAGTTCATACGATTTTAATTTACCACTGCTTCAAGTGACATCAGGTATGAAAATTTAATGTAACGCGGAAATATGAGCCTACACATAGCAAATAAAAATATACGTTAAAGTAGAAGCACATAGTATGCATAACATTTCTATTATAATAATAAAAACAGAGGAAAACTAAAATCATAAATTTTTATATATCCACTTAATCAAAATTCAGTTGATATAAAAGATTCTTTCACAAGACACAATTCACAATTAAAAGGAGTTACTGTAAATGTCAATAAGAAGTTTTACAAAATATTGTGCGTCTTTAAATTTATTCACTATACGGCTGATGTTACTATTCATGGTACTATTCTACTATTACTCTACTCTTTCGTATATTCTAGACCAACTAATATTTATTAGAAGATTGAAATAATTTGTGGGACTTTATGCTGGAACCATATGCTATTTTATGAATATTACGATTTTCCAATGACATACACACACTATTATATTTGCAGTAAAATATGTAAACAAAATGTTTACACAACATATGATGTAACACATTTTTTTTTTTTTTTTTTTGCTAAACAGGTCTCTCTTCTCACATATAAAAAAGGAAAAAATCAAGTGCACCAGAGTATACTTGGTATAGTTTAGCACACACAGCTCCATGGATATTAATGCATATGTATATATATATATATATATATATATATATAAAATATTGTTTTTATTGTTTTGTTTCTTCTTTTAACACCTTTATTGTATAAATGTTTGTTCATTTATGAAAAAGAATTTTTAGTTTAAATAAATAAAATAATAAAAATTTTATTTCATATCAGTTAATTTATTTTTTTTTCTTATTAAAGAAGCAAAGTTAGAATAGTTTTGCAGTTATTATTATTAGAGCAAACATCTCATTGGCTTGTTAGTCTCAATAATGTGATAAACATTGCAACTATAAATCTAAAATAAAAGTCAGTAAATTATTGTAAAATCACAAAAATTTAGGTTAAATTATAAGTGCATCTTGAATACAGTGCTCTCAACGGTACAAACACTCTATTTACCTTATTTGTGTTTTAATGAATGTGTGCAGATTGTAAGTAAATGTCCGCATCAAATTGAAAGATTTGTTTGAAAATGGATAGTTCCGGGAATATATCTATAAATATTTAGAGTTCTACGTTAAACTACTCGCTCGCAACTCAAGGGAAATGACACGAAAGCTCAAAGTTTGCATCCGGCAGTGATTGCTTGTATAGTAGCGCTACCTTCAAATGATATCATCATTATTATTAGTAGAATTAAATGGGAAACCATGTGATTTTCCATGTGTGTACCACCAACTCATCTCATTAGGATTAGACAAAGTGTCCTAATATATATAAATTGTTGTGTCTAATGTGCGAAAAAAAGAAAAAAAGTTGACGATACTGAAACAATTTTATTTTATGAAGTATGACGCCAACTGGCATCATTTATTTGAAAGCCTGTTATCTGTCGATGAGATTTGAGTCTACGATGAAAACCAATTCAGCTTGTCGAAATTTCTTGGTTAGCCGCTACCAAAAAGACAATTAAAATAATTTATAACTACAGTGTTCTCTAATAAAAGTGAGATTTCGCATATTAATTATCTATCAGCAAATAATGCTAAATGAAATTTCTTGACGTCGATAATAAGATTTGGATTAAGAAGCGCCAGAAAGTCCACTTCACTACATTCATGATCATTCAACTGGATTGGATATTACTTAAGCATTCACCCTATTCGCTCGGCTTAGAATACTTTGCCTATTAATTGTTTGCCGCAAAGAATTCATTTTAGTTTCTATTCGACTTCTGTCGACTCATTTAGTTTTAGATCACGGAGGCTGTTATTAATTTTTCTGTGAAAGCAAAAAAAAACCAAAAAATAAAAACATTTGATCTCCGAACAAGCGCTCATCATTCAAACTTTATATGCATCATGCATGCTGCATGCTGTCTCAAAGTAAAATGTAATGAGTTGGCAACTAAGTAACTAAGTAACTGCAGATTTCATTTATAGATGTCTCTTACTCCCATTTTTATGATATCCGTAAATGTTATAATCTTCTTCTTCTTATATATGTCAGCTATCATCCTTATCTAGCTTTACAAGTTCATTGCGTAGATATTTTCTTAAAGTTTTTTTTACCTCAACATAAATATGGAGTACAAGCGCGAACATTTCTGCCATATTTTGCTTCATTATCTCCGTAAGGGAAAGAACGCAGTGCAATCCGCCAAAAAGTTACGCGATGTGTATGGTGATGAAGCCCTTAAAGAAAGGCAATACCGAAATTTGGTTTGAAAAATTTCGTTCTGCAGATTTTTCTCTTAAAGATGACCAACGTTCAGATCGAACTGTTGAGCTTAATGAGGATGAAATCAAAACCATCATTGAAGCTGATCGTCATGTAACTGCACGGGAAATTGCAGAGAAGTTAAATGTTTCGCTTACAGCCATTGAGAAGCATTTAAAAGGTTCGGTCTCGTTAAGAACCTAAATATTTGGATTCCGCACGATTTGAAAGAAATTCATCTGACGAAGCGCATTAGCGCTTGCGAATTATTGCTTAGACGCAATCAATTCGATCCGTTTTTAAAACGAATCGTCACTGGAGACGAAAAGTGGATTGGGTACAACAATGTCAATTGAAGACGATCGTGGTGCATGTCTAATGAGTCATCGCAAACCACTTAAAAGCCACATATCCAATAAAAGAAGATTTTGCTGTCAATTTGGTGGGATTGGAAAAGTCCGGTATATTTAGAGTTGCTTCCAAGGAACCAAACCATTAACTCGGAGGTCTATTGTCGGCAATTGTACAAATTGAATGTAGCGGTCCAGGAAAAGCGACCAGAATTGGCCAATCGTAAAGGTGTCATTTTCCACCAGGACAATGCTAAGCCGCAAGCGAAATTGCTCGGCGAAAATTTATGGATCTTGGTTGGGAGATGATGGTATACCCATAATATAGTCCTGATCTTGCGCCATCGAATTGCCACTTATATCCATCCCTGGCCAACTCTCTTTGTGGTAAAACTTTCAACGATGGGGACACTATAAAATCGCACTTAACTCAGGTTTTGGCCGAAAACGATCAGACTTTCTACGAGCACGGAATTTCCAAGTTGCCAGAGAGATGGCAAAAGGTCATCGAACAAAATGGAAAATACATTAGAAATTAAACTTCATTCCAAGTAAAAAAAAAAACTTTTATTTTATTGAAGAAATTGACAATTACTTAGTTGCCAACGCAATACATATAAGGAATGCTTTACAAAATTCGAAGGCGCAAACATTATCCTCCATCTTGCTCTATATGAAAAGTTGCAACTCTTGCTTGGCCTGCATTAAATATCCATTCGCTTCTTTCAAGTTTGCAACGTAAGATTTAGTTCAGTTTTATTGTGGACAATATACACTTTAACAACATTTTCAGTTTATTAAAATCTCTTAGCGGATTATAGGTCAAATAGTGATACAATACTAGAGCTTCTTTACAGTCATTATTATTATGACGATAAATAAACAATTTAATATTTCGAGAGGCACAGTTACATAATATTCTTAATTAACTAAAAAAAAATTGTTTAATTATTAAACTTAGTCTAACAGGTGGGCTGAAAAGTTCGTAGGTTGACACATAGATGGCGCTACTAATATTTAATACGATTTTTAGTTAGCCCTCACCTTCAAAAGACACGTGTATAAATTTGACAGCTGTTGCACTATTAGTATGTGAGTTATAGCATTTTTAGTGAATCAACTTTTGTTAGTTTGAAAAAATGGATAAAAAGTAATTTCATGTGTTAATAAAAAAATACCAAAAAAAAATACTATTGAAGCCAAGGCTTGACTTGACAAACATTATTCGAACTTTGCACCAGAGAAATCAATCAAGAAGTGGTTTGCTAAATTTAAATGAGGCGAAATGAGCACCGAGGACGATACACGCAGTGGACGCCTCAAAGAGGCTGTTATCGACGAAAACATCAAAAAAATCCACAAAATCATTTCGAATAACCGTAAAGTGAAGTCGAGTCAGATAGCTGAGACCCTAAAGATATCAAAGGAACATGTTGAACATATCGTGAATGAATATTTGGACATGTGAAAGCTTTGTTGAAAGTGGCTGCCGCAGCGAGCTCACAATCGATCAAAAACAACAACGGATTAATGATTCTAATCGGTGTTCGGAGCTGTTCAATCGTAATAAACCCAAATGTTTGCGTCGATATGTGACAATGGATGAAACATGGCTCCATCATTTCACACCGATTTCCAATCGACAATCAGCCGAGTCGACTGTATGTGAACTGAAGCCTATTTTGAGGTTAAAGACAAATCGTATTATAAAAATGGTATCGAAAAATTGTATGAGCGCTTTAATCGTTATATCGCCCTCGCAGACAATTATATTGAATAATAAAATCAAATTCTATCAAAAAAGGAATATTTCTATGTTAGCCTACGAACATCTCAGGTCGCCTGGTATATAAAGGTTCTTAAGTTAAGTTAGTTTGGTATCTAAAATTCGTTCTTATTACAAATGCATTCATGTATCTATACATTCGTCTCAATTCTCGAAAATATTTAAAATATATTAAAGTTTATTGCCTTGCCATAGAATCAGTTTAAAAGTTTGTACGAATGCTTGCGTATATACTACGAGAATGAATAAAACCTTTTCGAGAAAAGTGTTGATACTGTTGTTGTATATATATATATATGAATGTGTGTATATAACTATGGTAAGGTTTAAGAAACTTTATTTTACAGTTATTGGTATTTGCAGATGTTGTTATTGTTTTGTATGCAAATAAGACTGACTGAATATATAAATGACATCAACTTTATTTTCAACCTACATGAAAATTAAAATTTAGTGAGATAAAAATGAAAATGTTTTGTAAATGTCTCTAAATTTTACAATTTGCTGGAAATTGATTACATGGTACCCACACATGAATAATCACACACACCCAATTTGTGTGCATTTATGTATATATATATATATATATATATATATATATATATACAAAGTTGCTGCAATGTAAATAAGTCATTACTTAATTTTGTGATTTACAAATTTAATGTTTCCTCTAATGTTTACTTTCAGGTATTGAAAAGTTCTTATATTATATGCAAGCACTCTATTAGTTTATAGTTTATTTTATATTATCACACTCCTTTTTGTATATATCCCTAAATTGCAGAATATAGCACAGTATTTAAAATTAAGAAATTTTCTTATAATGTATTTATTTCTTAAATTTAAATTTCTTAATTATTTCGGGAATTTCCGTATTTTCGTTTGAAATCGAAGGAAAATAATCTTAATTTCAAATAAAATCATTTAACGAGCAGTCTTCTTATTAAGCTAATGCGACTTTAGGTTAGAGTAGTTGCCTTGTTTGAAGCTCCATTATACAATTGACGTGAGATGTTTGGTAAAACTTAGATTATCCACTCAAGCTAAGTTAGTTAGAAAATGAATAAATTTTAATTCCTTTTTCCGAAAATGGAATTACAATATATATATATGTATATATATATATATTATATATATATATATATTATATATATATTATATATATATATCGATAAAGTGACTTATTTTGTATTAACGAAAAATAAATCAGAAATACACGTTGTGTTAAATATATTATCGAGGTATGAGGGTATATTGGGCCAATTGAGATCATTTGTAAATTTATACAGTGTACTGGGCAAAGGGAATAATTGCCACAAATTTTAGTAGTAATACTAGCTGTATTTTGCTTCATAAGCCAAAAATTCTCGGTATATATATGTTAAGTTTCAGTGCCATAAGCCTGAGAAAATCTGACGTCAGAGGAATGTGTGAACATACAGAGGATAGACAAAATAATATGAACATTATGCAATAAAATATCAGGCGAGTGGCCAGACAATATAAAAAAAATTGACATTTGAATAGACCATGTTTCGATATGTTTCAATATAAATAAAAGTTCTCCTTTGAGTAGACCCTGTTTCGACGAAAATGCTACGGAGGGAGTTTCAACAAAACTTAGATTCACGAAAGAACAGCATTTTGTGAAATCCTTTATAAAATCAGGTGTTCATATTATTTTGTCTATCCCCTATGATTGATTACTAACAAAAGGCATTACAGACAAAAGGATCAAACTTTCTAAAAATTTATTTTTCTATAGTACTTCTAACTATTAGTTAGTAGCTTAAATTCAATTAATACAATACAATTATTTATGAAAGCAATAACACAACAACAACATGTTTAGTTCTCTGATATACTTCTCTATAAATAAAAATTGCATTTTCCCTTTTTTTTCCTTTTTTTTTTTTTTTTGTTTTTTGCTACTTTACATATTCTGTTTTATTTATATGTAAATTAAAGCGAGGCTAATTTAATTAAAATATGATGTAATTTTTTTAATATAATGCAAATTAACTTAAACAATATTAAGGTGCTGCAGGTAATAGGTTTTATGGCACTTTTTTGTTTTTATTTTATAATATTTTCTTAAAAAACCCAACTTTTTTTTTGAAAACATCAATATCATTAACGATTACAAATGTGTAAATAAATGGCAAATATGCAAAGTGGTATGTAAAAAAAAAAAGAATTATAAAAAATTATTTTGGTTTTTAATTCAGGATATAGTATGCTTCGTATCGCTTTGCAAACATTATATTAAACATGTGTTGATTTGTAATGAAAAATTTGAAAATTTCATATTAAATATAATAATTACACAAGCAATTATAAGAACAAAACAAAAAAAATCGAAAATAAATTATTTATTTTATTAAAATGAAATTTGTAAATTTAATTACGGTAAATTAATTAAACCTTTCTATTCGCATAACATTTACGTTAGCACAGGTGTAATCGAATAATTTGACTTTTATATTAACGCTTGCATTTGTTTTTGATTTTGTTGCACTGTTTTCGTCATAAATCAAAATTAAATAAAATCTCTCTTGGGCATTTGATTTTTGCGGCCAATTTATAAAACTTTTTGTGTAAGCCAACTAATAACGATTAAAACTTTTCAACTGATCAAAGGATAAAAGATTAGAATCAAACGATCATTTCTTTAATTCTTATATCATTTATTTTCATATTTTACAAATATAATTTCAAATATATATACATATTTTTTTTTTTTTTTGGGTTAGACTTAAAAAGTAGACAAAAGTCTAGGAATAAAATCCTGAATGCGTTAAAAAAAACTTCATATAAAACATTAATCCGTTAAGGTTGGTAGGGCTAATGTATATTTATTTCATTCATTGCAAATGAGTACAAAAGTTTTAAGAGAAGTTGATACAAAAATTAAATTTTAATATTTACCAATGAAGAAGAAGCAAAAAAAAAAAATAAGAAAGTTATATTCAGCTGTGCCGAATCTTTTATACCCACGACCTTTATCTTAAAAAAAAGGGGAAAAACTAATTGCTAATAGGTGGTCGTGGCAATGAAAGAACTTCCAATGTTTTTACCAAATTCGAAGCCGATATTTTGACCGAGGTACCGACAGATACGTCTAGGTGGATTTCGAATTCCATACTGATCAAGAATATATATACTTCACGGGGCTTCTGAAGAATTCTTCTTAATATTACAAACATTTTCATACAAAAAAATTTAATTTCAATATTTTATTCTATCGAATGGACTTTGTCAATCGTTACCGTTCTTGCACATAGATTATGGGATAGCTAGTGCAATATTTGTGGAAATTTTTATAGATCTAGCTGCCATGGCTTATGAGTACTAAGCAAAAAAAAAAAACAATTTTTTTTGCTACCGAAAACAGAGGGGTACTTAGTCTACGGTGTACTGTGAGCGTGTCCTTTGATCAATTTAGCCCATTTTCAATAACAACCTGCGTGCAAGAACTTTCAATGTTTCTGCCAAACTTGAAGACGATACCTTCATTTTCGGCCAGGAAAATGTTTATCACAGACCTGACTCATGGACAGACGGACAGACGGATATGCTTAAATCGATTCTAAATTTGATGCTGATCAAGAATATATATACTTTGTGTGGGGTCTCCGAAGTGTCCTTTCGGTAGTTACAAACCAAATGACAAAATGAAATACACCCTTCACCTTCGGTGGTGGGTATGAAAAACGAGAAACTAAGATAAATAAATCTCAACAATTTATAACAAACAATTAAAAATAGGTCATCAACATATTTTCTCATAAATTTTTGTGGCGTACAATTTTCGCTTCGCTTCGTATATGTTTTTGAATTTTTTTTTTCTATTTTTATTGACTTAAATTTTTTTTAAATCATTTTTTAAATCATTTTTTAAATCCTTTTTTAAAATAGATATAAATACATGTATTTTTTTTTTTTTCATCAAACATCTATTTCGGTATAAATCAATAGAAATTTGTTTTGATTGGTTTATACCGCGATTGTTTGACATGGCTAATAACATAGTCGTGTTACGGTTGATTGCCATTTTTATTGTATAATATATAATTTAATGCACATAAATTCGTGTTATGTGCATTAAATATTGTTATATTTGTTTGTAGTTTTTGATATTTTCAATCTCTCTACGTTTAAATAACTATTAATTAAATTCTAGAGTTTTGTATCACTGGTTTATTATTAATATTAAATCAATCAATTGAATTTAGAAATGTGAGATAATGTTTTATTAATCAAGACATATATAATACTATGAGATAAATTTTTAGAAATGAAACATTTTTAAATTCTATCAATCAAATAGCATTTAAATGCCCTGTATAGAGGAACTTGATTTATTTCTGTATGAAATTCCTCAACTGTTCGCGAAACGCATAGTTTCTAAATACAAACTTGACACACTTTATTTGCTACGCAAATCATTTCATATAATATGTTAAATGCATTTTTTTTCCTTTTTTTTTTTTTTTTTTTTGATTTTTAACGAATCAATAGCTAGGAAAATTGCATAACATTTCTTAGCAACCATTTTGCAAGGTATCGTTGATATATTGTGCTTGACAATCTTATACGTCTTAGTATGTCCTGTATTGCAATATTACAAGGGAAAGCTAAGAAAAAAAAGTTCATAAAATCTGAGCTTTTCATATCATCAGAACATAAGGACGTGTCGAAGATATTAACGGTTTGCAAAGATGCGAAATTTTGTAGAGAGATGCCTAAAGTTACTATTATAACAGATAAGGCGTTCTTTAAAAAAAAAAAAATAGAAAATAAAAAAAAGAAAAGACATACGGCTTGAGTCAACCTTTTTCTTTAATATTCATCACTAGCTTGCTTATGATAGTTGACTGTAAAATAAATTGAAGACTAAATCATTGGGTACAACGACCTTTCGTGATATCGTAAATATCATATCTTGCATTTCAAATTATATAGCGTGTTATCCATTTCATAGTCCAGATTTTGTAATCTTGTTTGTTTCAGTAGCATATGTAAAACAAAACTGCCATTCAGAGCATCATATGTTCACTAGAATATTTGTCATTTTGCAATATGAATTGTGTGCTTAAGAACCGTTGAATATATTATTAAATAATAAGAACTTACTACAAAAATGCTGATTTTGTAGTAGATAAGTTTTGTGTTTTACGAGCAGGTTTGTGGACGACATATTCGTTAAACTGAGAGCATGATAGGTAAAACTCTGGTGGAGTTTGAAGAAACCATGAATGACTAACAGATTTATTAACACCCACGTAGCATTGAAACGTACGTTCGACTAAAAATATTTGTACTATTAATGAAAGTGTCGAAGAAGATCTAAATTTATCCATTACATATCGCGTACAGCATTTGAGGTTATCTTACAACACATTATGTCATATTATGTATTTAGATTTGCATCTCTATTCCTATAAAATTCAGTTCACATAAGAATTGAAGCCGTTCGACCACGTAATACGTAGCAGATATACTGGTTGTATACTTACATAATAGCTTTTAGATGACAATTTTTTACATCAAACTTTCTTCAGTAATGAGGCTCATGTTTCACTTGTTGGATATGTTAACAAGCAAAATTGTCGCATCTGGGACAATGAGAATCCACAAGTAACTGTCGAAAAACCATCGGATTAGGAAAAGTTCACTGTATAGTATGACATTTGATCGAGAGTTGCGATAAACCTGTACTTTTTTGAAAATGACGAGTGCTTTACTCAAAACGTCAATTCTGATCGCTACAATCAATGTGATTTTTTTTTTTTGTTTACATCAAATTGAAGATATAACTGCTGAAGATATCTGAATGTGAAGAACGGTGTCACAAGCCATACAACACGCTCGGTTTTGCACGAGAAATTAATGGGACGTGTAATTTCATGTTTTGATGATGTGAATTGACCACCAAAATCGTATGACTTCTCATTACTGAACATTTTTTGTGAAGTTACGCATCCGTGGAAATTGAGAAGTTAGCTAAAGCTTGGTCGATATATGTTAAAACGATTGGAAGAATCGAATCCTAAAAATTAGCTTAAAGTTTTTTACAAAAACGCTTACTTGCAATTAACCACTATCGGATGTCGTAAGTATTTGAGTTGCTCTTCGAAATGATTACAGTTTTCTTCTCTCTTATATTCCCTACCGGAACGTAGATGTATAGACATTTTCATATCCATTTTTAATAACCAAAAAATAATCGTCAGAATTTTTATGAATCAATCATTTATGCATGTCAGTCTGTCGATCCATCTCGAAAGCCCTAACAACCGTAATAGACACTTGAAACTTGTTTGGTAATAAACAAAAAAAAAAAAATTTTGAAAAAATAAAAATATTAAAAAGAAAAATAATAAATTAATGAAGTAAAGAAAATTTCAAAACCGTCATTTAAATAATTTAATGCAAAATTGTTTTCAATCCTCTAAATGACTCATTTAAATTTTTTTCGAAAACTTTATGAGATTTTTATATAATTTTTTTGAAATGATGATCAATATTTAAGATTCATTTCAAATCAAAAATAATTTGTTCACTTGTTTATAGTTCGTTCTGCTTTACTACTCCAAATCCTGTTCGTATGTATTTTAATTGGGTTCATTCAATATAAACAAATAAAATACATTTATTTGATGGGCTTTAAAATTCTATTTTGTGTTAATCGATTATTGTTATATGTATGCATGCAAGTATATGAAAAACGTAGGGAGACATTTTTAGAATTAAATTTTTTTATTTTTAATTTTTTCATTTTCGTCCAATTTCTAGAAAAGTGGAGAAAAAAAAAAATTATTTAAATTCAAGAGAAAAACTTCTATTTCATCATAATCATCATCATCATCATCGTCATAATCATCATCATCATCATCATTAATAATCATTTATAAACTTAATATGGGTCTCGCACACATTTTTCGCATTTTTCTCAACTTATTCGTAAATTTTTGTTATTATTATTGTTATAGCATACATATATACATATATATATATATATATATACATATATATTATCTATCCATTCAGCGTTTAGCATTTCAATGAGTGATTAATTTGATATTTTATTCAAGTCCGTTTTTCTTTTTTTTTTTCTTTTTTTGTGCCCGCGCCTATGACTGCGTGTGCGTGTATTTACTCTGTTGCCAAATGCGAGTAGTGTTCGGAATTCGAAATTAGTTTATGTTATTTTTCTTTCGACTCTAGAAAATATTTCGTTTTCATTTTGTTTAATATTTAATTGTTTGTATGTATGTGTGGTTGTGGTTTTTTTTTTAATGTTCTGCTTGTTGAAAAATAGACATAAAAATACAAACATGCATACTTATGCAGGCATACAAACACACATACACACAGGCACGCACTTGCACACACTATAGTACATTACAATTACGTTACAATTACAAATGTTTAAAAAAAAAAAAATTTATATATATATACATATATAAGACAAAGTGTTGTTCAGGCCCCAATTGAGAAGACAGCACACATAGCTTAACTGTCGCAGCATTCTTAGGCGAAAAATGTTTCAGTTACTTTTTCATTAAAAATTTTGTAGACCAACCAACACACACTTATAATTTAACACATTTCTTTTCACTTTTTCAGAATTTATTACTTTTGGAGAAACAAGTTTTTCTTTAATTTAAACACATTTGGAATGTTGTAGAAAAATGCATTCTCTCGCTCGTTAAACAGATTTAGATATATTTCTCAAATACAATGTCCGGCATGGCGTCTAGTTTTCATAAAATTTTAGACCAAAGTAGAAATTTCTTGGTATGAAAAATACTCCTACATATTCATTGGAATGTTAGTCAACAAATTTGAGTACAGACAGCTGGGAACATTTTGCAATTTTTGCATACAATATATACACAGGTGTTCTTGTTAAGTGTACGTCTTGTTTGCAATAACTCGGTTATTTCATCAGCTGTAAAGCATGCTTACGCATCTTTTTGTCATCCACAACTTTATTAAAATTAGTTCCGAAAATACGTTATAAATTCATTGGAAATATAGTCAAATCACGTGAATATATTGTCTACGTTGGATCATCGGCGACATTCTAGCGCAGCAGCTAGATTATTTACATTTCTCGCTCTACTCTGTATTTTATTGCAATTTACGTATGATATGGAATTTTTCTACATGAAGTTCAATAGCTCACTTACCGGAAGTGATATAATGACTATAAAGTTACACGGAATTACAGCAAAAGCTTTCATAAGCAGTTAGCCAATTTGTTTGTTGTTAAAAAATATTTTGTTCATAGATCAAAATGTGAAAAGAGATAAACACATCAAGGAAGCGAAGGTGAGAAGCCCTAAAAACATTTTAAATCGAATCTTTTAGCACTCGATCAAATTCACTGATTTGGTTTGGTCATTCATTTAATTAATATTTCGCAATCTATCGATAATTATACATATTATTAGGCTTAATATTCTTGCATTCATTGCTAAAAGATCAACTTCTCAGGTGGGATGGAAGTTCGTAGGGTAACAAAGAAAAAAAATTTTTTTTCCTTAATAGAATTTGATATTGTTACTATTAATATGGTTGCCTTCGAGGGCGATGCAACGATTAAAGCGGTCATACAATTTTTCGATACCATTTTTATAGTATGATTTGTCTTTCCACACTTTGGAGTCAGTTCATCACGTGCAGTCCACTCGGCTGACTGCGAAATGATGGAGCCATATTTCATCCATTGTCACATATCGGCTCAAAAATTGTGGTTTATTACGATTGAACAGATCCAAACAACTCATCAATTAGTTGCTGTTTTTGGTCGTTTGTGAGCTTACGCGGCACCCACAAATATTCATTCACGATATGTCTAACACATTCCTTCGATATCTTCAGGGGCTGAGCTATCTCTATCAACTTTATTTTACGGTTATTCGAAATTCTTTTGTGGATTTTTTTGATGTTTTCGTTGGTAACAGCCTCTTTGGGGCGCCCACTGCGTGCATCGACTTTGGTGCTCATTTCGCCTCGTTTAATTTTAGCAAACCACTTCTTGATTGACTTTCCTGGTGCAAAGTCCGTATAACGTTTATCAAGCCAAGTCTTGGTTTCAATAGTATTTTTTTTCTTTGCCAAAAAGCAATGCTTTATTTTATTTATTTATTTATTTATTACAAGATAGTTTGCTACAGTTAAGAAACTTAATGCATAAGTTGAAGAATATAAAACAAAAAATGAAAATAAGAAACAAAATCTTTTTTTGCAAAAAATTCCACAAATTCAAATCAATTTGTTCAATTGACGTCGATAGACATCTGCAGAAACAAATTCAATCGATTTTAGCAGTTCATAATATATTACACTTTACCGATCTATCACACACACCACAACAAAACTTTATGCTCATAAATATTCAGACTTCGTTATCTATATGGATGGTTCTCCTAGAATAACCTATGACTTTTTGGGCTTCGGACTGTTGAAGTAGATTCACCTTTTTAACGCCAGTTCACAATACACCACGGAAAACTCTTCTTTTTTTTTGCCTGGCAACCAATTACAGTATAATATTGAAACAATTGGAAGTGGCATTTTCAGTCCCTTTCCCCTTCTTTTGAATCTTTCGCATCATATATAAAGTTTTAGAAACAGTTGATTCATCTAGCATTATGCTAAGCTTTTCAAAATCCTTTGAGAGCTGAGACAGGATTTTCGTTCAATAAGTCTTGCAATTCATTGCCGTCGAACTATTTTGGTCTTCGTGCTCGTTCCTTGTCATTGAAAACAAAATCACTATTTTTTAAATTTTTAAAACGAAAAACGACAATTGGGATATTATAAAGTAGCATCATGTTTGATGGGCTTGGGAACCCGATTTCTTCAAGACAAATAAGAGAAATAATGAATGGTGAAAATGCGATTTTGAGCGTTCGATGATTAACATCTGTATACTAATAATAATACTAAATGGAAAACTGCCAATTTACGTAGGGAATGATCAAAATAATTGAATTTAACCGTTATGTTCATTAATACTTCGCAATCGTTTATCATTTTCAGCAATAGACATCACTGGCCAAAATATGGAAGCATCTATTAAAATCGAAAATAGATATCGAATTAAAGCTCAGTAGTAATATTGTCAGAAACATTTTAAAGTTTAGTGTAAAACTATTTTTAATTGGCCGACATATACAGCCATAATTAGTAAATTTCTTTGTAATTCGTATATGGTCCCTGCACTTTTCTCCAAGATTTGGCGTTCCAAGGGCAAAATTGTCAATTTAGATTCGCTCGAGTTTGTTAGTAACAGAAGGACATGATTAAATAAATTTGGTATGCCACTCTTCTCTCGCTCTCTCTCTTTCCTTCTCTCTCTCTTTCTCTCTCTCACATTCTCTCTCTCTCTCTCTGTTTCTCTCTGACTCTGACTCTCTCTTTCTATCTATCTCTCCCTCTCTCCCTCTCTCTCTCTCTCATTCATTCTTTATCTCTCTCTCTCTCTCTCATTCACTCTTTATCTCTCTCTCTCTCTCTCTCTCTCTCTCTCTCTCTTTCTCTCTCTCTCTCTCTCTTTCTCTCTTCTCTTTCTTTTCTCTCTCT